>KZ538046.1:27110-144298 GCA_000934665.2 Catajapyx aquilonaris | reverse complement strand
CCCCCCCCCCCCTCTTTCTCCTTTTCCTCCGAGTTCCCTCGAGTAGCCTGGGCTCTGAGGGGCTAATCTAATTTGCGCACCAAGCACCACCCTTCACACCAAGGAGACTCACCTCCCCGTGAAATATTATTAAAGTCCTAATCCTCATCACCCTCTTTTTCTCTCTCTCATCTTACACTCTACACTTGTGGAGATATATTTGCTGTTTAAAAACCCACCTTTTTAAAAGGGGGGTCGGACACGTAGCTGCAGGGTGGTGAATCCCAGGCACAAACTGAAGCCTAGGTATGTGTTGGTAGGTTTCTGAGTCTCACTGAGTCTCTCTGAGCACGCTCTCTCTCCAGCGAGTCTGCTTGCTCTCTCTCTCTCTCTCCTAACCCACACCCTCTCTCAGCGAGTCGAAAGGCGCATGGAACCGGCGATTGTCCCAGGGCACGTGGCCCTACCCCCTCCATCCCTATTCCAAACCCAAATAGAGATGGCCACAGGAGCACTTGTCCTCTTATACAACACCCGAACCCACCCTGCACTCAAGGCTGTGGGATGAGTTGGAGAAAAAAACGTGGGGGTCCCCGGTTTTTTGGGGGGACCTCACCCTGGGGTCTCATTATGACCCCCACGGGCGCTTAGTTGGGGGGAGAGGCAACCTTTGGCCTGCTGCAGGTGGACTTGGGAGCAAAAAATGGTGTCCCACAGGTTCAGGAGTTTTTTGTGAGGGTCTGACACAGGCAATTGCTTAGGCTGGTGGGGAGCGGAATATTTGGGCGTCAGAAGTGTATAGGAATGTACATACGTAAATGTACGTAAATAAATTTATACATGGCATAGTGAGAGGGATAATAATATCACCATGGCATTTTCTTGCAAGTCAACGGTGGAGGAAACTCAACTTAAAATGTGACATAATCGTAATAACAATATTATTCAGTAGGAAGGTTAAATATTATCTGTTATTGAAAATTCACGATTGCAACACTACGACTGCTACACTACTTTTGTCATTATTACAGGCGTCAATATATTATGGCGACTGTGAAATTATGTTTTGTTAACATGCACTTGGAACAAACTTGAACGACATGATCAACGTGAAAAATTATAAACAGCTGAAATTCAGTATTGAATCACTTTCATGCGACGATGGGCAAGCCTGGCATCCTTTTCTGTACTTCTGGTGTGATAATATATATTTTGGAGGAATTACTTCACACGAATAATTACAAAACGCGTTCAACTACTTCATGCGCTCCATTTCCTATTAGCTTCACTGCTGTTGTATTGGTAACTTTAGTTAAATCCCTATTTGTTCAAAATGAGCCCCTACAAAATATTACACGCGTCATAAGTATAACAAGGCGATACCTGTGCCTTCACAGCGCTTTCTGGAAAGTTAAAATACATTATTAGGCAGATGGGGGGTAATTTTCAAAGCTTTATATTCATTACTTATTTTCTAAGCAGATGGTGTCCTATACCTGTATCATCAGCATTCTTTAGGTTAGCTCCTCGATGAACTGTAGGTGCAAGTAACATGACCAACATTAGGTTCCTCTGACTTTAAAAAATCGGGTGGCTACAAATTACCATATCACGTGGCCTGAGGTATCCATCGCGAACCACACTGTATACACATGCTCCACCGCATGTATATAGATGCCTGATGTTTTGCTTAGGCCCACCTTTTCTGAACTTTTGAATAATTAGAGGCCTTGCTGCGATATAGTCGAGCAGTAACCGCAAAAGTCAAGACGCTGAAGCAACAGCACACAACTCCTAACACTTTGTGCGTTTTATACATAACCACCTGGGTAAGGCTGCACGTGTCCCCTTAACCCTTCATTAGCAAGGATGCTAAACCCCCCTCCCCTATATCTGGGATCTTCATTTAAGCTGCAAGAATTCCTACACAGTGCCTCCAAATGCTGGTTTATTACAACACTGGGGCAACGTTGGTTTCGTGCAGTTTATTACATGTTATGAAAACAGCGTGTAAATTCCAGGGCGTGAGCTGAAACCCGAACGAATTCAACTGTCTTATTATGATTTTCCATGTTTGATGGGCAACATATAGGTAGAGTGGTCAGAAATGCAGGCAAAGTTGTGGAGGTCCATATAGTATACAAGCTTGGCTGGTTCTGGAGGAAAATTCGAGGGGGGGATAGAAGTTAGGCTCGACGAAGATGGCTGCAAACGTTTGCCTTCAGTTTGGGGCCTGCAGCAGGAAGGGAAGGTACTTAGTATCGCTGCATGCAAAATTTATAAGATGTTTTTGTAGGCAAACTTTCACATGGCTGATTATAATGGAACAGTTGAACGTGCTATGCATTGCAAAATTGCTGTTGGTTTTATTGGCAAGCGTCGAGCGGTTTTCTTGCAGCCAGAGCAAACTTTCTTGCAGGCTCTTGAGTTATGCACAGCTGGTCCATCGGCCTCCCTTAATGGTGTTTGCTGCCTCCGTATCATCATCGCACTTTATGCCATTATGTTTCGCTCGTCTCACTCCGCATCCTGATAAATCACACTTTGCACTGGCCCCGGACAGCCTCTCCGGTCTTGCACATACACGTTTCGTCAATAGACACCCGCACAAATGTTCCTATTCTCCTGAATTATTTAGTGACGCCCGACGACGCTCACTTTTTATTCTGCCAACTATTTTGCTATCTCATCCTGACATGAGTTGCGCGGACACGGATTCGTTTCAGTTTGCAACCTAAATGGCGTGCTTGGATATACCTTGTGTCCCAGTGTAATCAGAATTTATTTTTTCAACTGATATTGCTGAAAATACATAACAAGTCGCATTTCTGCTGCATATACCGCCGAGTTTGGCCTAGCTATACAGGTCTGATTTTGAAAATAAATTTTAATATACACTCTTCTGTTAACAAGTAGTCAGTACAAAAATAGTATTTGCAAAATACTGAGAGTAAAATTCTCATTTCAGTAATATAGCGGAATAATATTTTTGTATCATATGCTTCGAGTTGCTCTTTTATTTTTGCAGAAGCCCCCTGCATTTTTTTTTTGTTTTCATCTAACCTACCGCAGAATAAGTCTGAAAATTTTGTAGTTTATTCTGTACCGAGCACAGGAAGCAATAATTTCTAACAATATGACATGAAAGAACAATGTTCCGAACTCAAGTGTTAGGCCCCGGCCCTTTTTTCAACCTCAGTAAATTTATCCCGGTTAGAGAGCCGGTAGCTATGTTAGGCCATAACTTTCCGGTAGAAAAAAAAAGATGGAAGCGGACTTTATATCCGCATTACCATCTATTTTTCATGCAGGAAAAGCAGATTATCTGGTATATAAATTTTACCTTGCCAGCGGCCAAAACAAGCCTCTTCTGGAGAAGCAAGAAGCACGTTTAGGCCGCCACCCGTCCAGATTTATCTCCAGTTTTCTCTCACAAGCCGGTGTCGCACAATTTTTGTTACAAATCCACCAAAAAGGTCACAATTTGAGGAAACACCTGGTTTTTTGTCGGTTACTGTAACACGAATGTGAGAGCCAGTACTTGATGTTGCGAGCGTCGATGTCGGACTCAACTTCCCCGGGAACTACCACGGTGGGGGAAAGAAATCCCACGGATCTCTCAAGAAAAACGAAAACTGGTTTTTTGAGTAGCCTTAAATATGAATAGGAAGTTGCCACTGGTTATGCCAGTAATACCCAGTTTATAGAACCGGATTTTTGCTCATTAATTCAACGTTTTGTAGCTTGCTAAACACCACCGGAATGTTTTGTTGCGCTCTGTTTTTGTGTTTACATCAAAGCGGGTCATCTTAACATAATTCATATATTATAATACATAGTTGATTTTTTAAGAGCTGGGTGTGCACGTTACGTACAATCGCAATTTTTGTGTGACTTAGCAGAGGCTTGTTAATAAAAAAGATGGTAATATCTATCTGTGGAATAATTCGCAAAAATTGTGCAAATATTGGTTGAAGCATATGCGGCTATTGAGTTACGTGAGGTGTTAGGCCACAGTTTGCTCCACTCTTTTTTCCTCATTTTTTCTCTCCATACCCGAGTCACGTCACATATGAATTTTATCCGCCACTTTATGAACGCGTTTTCACCTCTTTTCAAATTCACCATGTCAGTCCACACACGTTCCTCTCCGAAAAAAAAAACCCACTTACATGATGAATGAAACTTGGTCTTTACCACTGGCTCGCGCTCCAAATTTTTTTACCCGCAATCCCCGGATCTTCCCCCGTATTTTTCCGAGGACTACGATCTGCCAATTTTCAATGTTTCGCCAATTAAGTTCGACTTGGCAATTTGCAGTCCCCGCATTTTTTTTTCGTAGCCCTTTTTTTTTCGGTCGCTCCTCTCTTTATGGATTCACTAATAGGGTTGCGGCAGTTTGAGCCCATCGAAAAATCGCCAGATTAAAAAGCAGTTAATAGACTACATTATTGTAGGCTGGCTAAAGCTGTTTAATCCAGCTTAATTTAGGCGCGGCAGCAAAGCAAGGAGTGGTGCTCAATGACCACGGATTAATCTTTCCAACAACGCAATTGGCCCCCACCCGGGTTTTTAGCCTGTTGTTTTTTTAGCTGCCGGTGTTATTAGTGCACCTCCGCAGACCATAGGCGGTGAAACTGTGTGCCGTTCATTTATCGGGGACAATTTTTGGGTAGGAGGCCGGGGCGTGTGTTCCCGGTCGGAAGAAGAGTTATCCGGGCGAACCGGGCCCCCGAACAACCCGTCCCGGATCAGGCCTAACACGCCCGACATTCCCGTATTTACATCCGAAAAATGTGTCTGAAAATTGCACAAATATGTCATTACGTTTGATTTTTGGGTGTCAAAAATAATGGAGGTTTAAGATTCATGTCGTGGTTTTTTTTTGGCGGTAAAACGGGTCATTTTTACACCGATTGTGGTGTCTTTTTAGGCAGGCGTACAGTAAAACGTGGGTTAATAGGTGCGCCGCTACTGTAATTCGCTTTTTTGCGGGGCTCTCTCTCACATGGTGATTTTTTTTCCCCTAGCTCCAGGCGTGAAATGTGAGCGAGCGTCCTTAAAACGAGGCCACTTTTTTCGAGCGTTTTAAAGTAGAAAAGTTCTAATTAGAGAGAAAATGTGCGGAATGAATAGCAATAGAGGTGCAATTGCAAGCAAATTTGTTGATTAAGAGCTAACTGTCGTTGTTGTTTTGCTCTAAATGTGTCTTAACAGCGCTAGTCAGGCCTGAGCGAGGCCTTGGTGGCAGATTCATGTCGGAACGAATTCTGAGGCTGTTGTGTAAATATTCAGTAGATTTGTGATTTTTCAGGTTGTTATTAATTATGAGATGTGGTTTAGCGACAGTGTTTAGTTTTGTAGATGTTACCTTGGCGACTGTGTGAATTATAAGTTGTGCCGGCCTCGCAGCTCCGGAGCGAAATATTCTTGAACCTTTTGACGTCTTGTTATAGGTTGAAGGCCTGCTTTAGATGTAAAATTATATTTGTAGACGAGAGTTTTATGAAATTGTAATTGTTTTAATTTTAGTGCTAATGTACAGCGGTAATAACAGTGAGGTTGTTCTGGTGGTCACATTTGTGTTGATATATTTTTTGGCTGTTATTGTAGATGGAATCGAAAACGCGACAATATTTTTATGCATTTTGCCGTAATTTTTGCTCTCGAAGGTTTGAATTTTCTGTGTATCATCTTAGTAAATTATTTCCCAGTTATTTATTTATGACACAATTAGAGTAATACAACCTCTAAGTTCCCGAATACAGTAACATTTTTATTGAAGACTGGCCAGTTTACAAAGATTAATATACTGCATATATGAAAGAGCTAATAAACTCATCGAAGCCAGAGTTTTAAATATGAAATTTCAATGAAAAACTGTTCAGCAGGAATTTTGACTTGTTCACATGCAAATGCACGTAGATTTTTGAAAGCAGTTGGTACAGCGAATTGTCCACTGGTCTCTGGAATGTAAAATGAATCATGCATGCAGATGATGTTTTACTTTTCAAAGAAATGTACAGTAATTACGCAGGCTAACATGATCACGTAAATGTCTATCGTCTCGCCTGAATCGCGATATTTTCCACGAAGTATACCAACTCTTTTTCCCCCCTCCCGCGATTCATACACTTCAACCCAGCACTTTTTTTTCCTAAAAAAACGAGCACAAAATAATGAGCTTCATTCCCCAGTACACGGGTGTAGACAATCCGCACTTGAACCCCGCCTGCTCTATAACCTTTTCGCGGGAGCAAATTACGAATGAAGATAATTACGGATGTCGACAAATGGCGGAGATGATATTCCGGAAAAAGGATATTTTTAGAATGAACCTGATGAAATGTCATCGCCTGGGAAAATGCCACATCCAATTTTTGCATTGTCAATAATTCGCATTTTCCATATTTTTGTTTGTTTGTTTCTCATATGAATGACTGTAAAGAGGCGCTTCAGCGTGATTGGTGTGAAGGAGAAGAGCAAAGTGAGGCGAGGTAGCAGCATGTGGAACATGGCGGTGGCCATAGAAGGCTGCTTGTGGCAACTAATGTGGGTAGCTTGCGAGTGCCGAGGTTTGTGCTTAGGAAACGACCCGACTTTCTCTCAAGGTCCACCAAGAAAACTTAGTTCTAGTTTATCCCCCACTTTCTACTGCATACACATATAACTGAGGGGTGTAAATGTGCCAGTCAACATACTGCGTTTGTGATTGCAAACGTCAGCCATTTTTTTTTCTCTCTCTCTACTCTAGCACAGGGCTCTCTCTATCCCAACAATTCCCGGACTGTTTTTGTTTGGTCTACAGAACATGTTGATTTTTGGTTCCTACGGGATGGAATCGCGATTTTGAAGGATCCGGTGGGGATTCCAACTCCCACCAAATTCGGACAGCCGTGAGGACTGATGATCTGTCGGATTTTTTCCCCCTCAGTTGGGAAAATAGCCCAATAGGAGGTCAATTTTAGGCGAGCTTGGATTTAAACATTTGTTCTTTCAACGGACAAAAAATTTCGGCCGCTTTGGTAAATGACGAAAAATTGTGCTTTGCGGAGGTACGTGTCACTTTTTCCCCCCTATATATGACGGAAAAAAAAGTTGCTCAGGAAAAATTAACACCCCTGCCATGCACGCTTTCTGAGTTGTAAAAGTATGCGTGCGGTTTTCGGGAGAGGAAAAGAGGGGGTTTTTTTAAAAAAATCCCCTCCCCCTCTCTGAATGTGAAATTAGTGCAAAAGTTAAAATTTTTATGCATGAAGGACACCATACTTTTATGAACAATACAGAGAGGCTTGAGTCTGCCAAGCCACTCGTAAATTTTAATCATACGCGACTAAAACACGAAACCGGATATTTTATTTCCAACTCACTGTCCGATTAGGCAACGATACGCATTAAATTTTTTGGGGAATAGTAATTTGGCAGAAAGTTTGCTAGGAATTGCAAATTTACCTGGTAAATTTTGAGGGGTTATGTAGCAACATCGCCTCAGGTAAAAACCTTCCTTCACCTTACCTGTAGAAACACTCTTTACGCCCAGGAAATACTCTCTGTTTACACTAGCAAAGAGGAGGGAAACTCAGCTCCTTTTCAGGCAAAAACCTCTTGGTTATTATGATGAGCGTTTCACATACTCTATTTGCACTGAAACTTGGAGTGTGGATTCGAAACCAGCTCTAGTATTTTTTTTTCTCTAAGCTTGGTTGCTGGGAAAAGGCTGCAACACTTTGCATCAATATTTCAAGACCTGCTTTAATTTGGGTAGACGTTCGCATTAGTTGGCGGGGGCCCTGACTGTCAAGACGACTGTTTTTCTTCCAATCAACGTCGCTCATAACTAATATTTTATTCTTTTTTTTAATCTCAAAAAGCTGGTAGCTAAAAATGGAAAGTTTGCAGAACGGCTGCTGGGAAACCTTTGAAAATTTATTGTTTTAATTCCGGTTTGGCCCCATGATTAGTCGAGGTCCTAAAAATTTGGAGTGTAATCCGTGTGTCTACGGGGTGTCAGGTGTTTGGAGGCTGTACGATGGCAGAGAGCAAAAGGTGTTGGCGGCGCAGTCGCAGGCTGTCATCCTCGGAATAAACTTAGGGATAGCAGCAGGATGGGGGTGGAAGGTGGGGGGGTGCACAAAAATGTGCCTATTATTGGGTCACAGGGTGTGCAACAGAATTCTCAAGTGCAACCCAGGGACATTGTGGGACAAAGACGGTGACACCACATTTCAAATTCACTTTATGTCATGGGAATGCAAATAATTTTCAAAGTTTGGACCTATAAATGGTTGCAAGTAACTGACCATTTCCCCCCTCCTTCATGAGCGCGAACTGGCAGCCTGGTGCGTTCAGTACGCATGCGTCGGATGGCAGCCATGTTTGGTACGGTTCATTCCAAAAACAGCGGATTTTGCACGTGTTTTCTTAACACGTGAGCTGGCCATGTGGCTTTATGGGGGGGTTGGGGGTGGGGGTGGATATGAGCACATGTCCACCCCCCACCTCCACCCCCACACTTTTACCCCGGGAGTCTACCCGCCTCCCACACACTCCCCCACACACTCACATACCTGGAAATTTGCAGTTGTCGCACCTGAGCCTGGAGTCTGGACCAAACTGAGCAGAGTCGTGGGGCTTTTGGTCAAGCTGCCGACTGGACACGGCTCTTCCCCCACCACTCCACCTCTACCCCCACCCCGCTCCTCTAACCGCCCTCCCCATCCCCCTCCCATTTCCCCTAAATCCTTCCCCACCCACCTCTCTGCTCGGCTTGGAACATTTCTCACGCTCTCTCGGGCCCTCCCCACACACACACACATGCATGTGTATGCAGTGGCAACATTTAGGCAGGACGGCATCCCCACTTTTTTGGGGGATGTAACCCAGCAGGTTTGGTCATCTCCTTTCCTCTGGACGAGACTGACCAGTCCTTTTTTTATGTAATGGAGCCGTTGCGGATCCCCATGGTGAGAAACAAACCTTCCCACCGAATCCCAATGCTGTTTGCGGATCGGAAGCTGATTCTTTTCAATCGGCCAACGGTCACAAACTGGACCGAAGTGTGGGGACAAATGACACATATGGGACAGGGAAATGGCGAGTCATTCCTTGCCTGTTTGGTAGAAGGTAAATAAGGAATGATTTTTTTTTAAATGAGAGGAATGTGCGGATGTTAAAAGCGAGGAGGATCTTTGTAGGCGGCGTTTTTGCTCCTTTTGGCGGCAGCTGTGGAGACGCTTATCCGACAACCGAGAGCGGAAGGAAGCTCTTTGCCGTATATATTCGTGCAAAAGTACGCAAAAAAAAATTGCGACAAAAAAGCGGCACAAGGGAACTGCTTAGGAATTACATTTCTAATTCCACTGACTGCCAGCACAAGTGAGGATTATACTGTAAACCATCTTTATGGAAAAGCGCATACGTTAGTGTGTAGTACTTGCATAACTTATTAATGTACAGTATACTCGGGGTCTTTCTGTACACTCTAGAAATTTCAAATTCTTAACTCACTTCAGCAAATTTTGGAATTTTTTGCGCAATTACGAACGAACGAGATAATGAATTCACTAACAATTTCACAAGCAGTTTCAGTAAATTTCACTCATATTGAATGAAAATGGATTCAAAAGTTCAAGTCCAATTTTAAGGAGAAGCTTGAATAAATAATAACTCAATGTGAATAACCGAACACTTACTCATACTATTTCAGAATGCAACACGCTTGCTTTATTAAAAATGGCTCGATGAAATATACTCCGAGATAATTAATATTTAATGTAGATTAAAGTGATATATGTGAAATATATTGAATGTAGTAGTCTTCAACCTGACAAAGGTACAAGAAAATACCGGGAGACTGTTGAAGCGCTTGAACCGAACATTACTTTTTGCAACAATGTTGACCAGAAATTTGACCTCTTCCGCACGCACTCTTCTCAAATGTTATATTAACTGGGGCTTATTTAATGGCATTATGTTGTTGACAATGCAGACTGGATTATAATTGCAATTATTTGACAATAACGTTATTGTCTTCTAACTCTACTGTGACAATCACCAATGTGGATTAAATAGAGCGCCATTAGCGGGATTTGTATTGCTTATCACTATACAGCCCAAAGTATAGAGCCCGTATATAAATACCGGTGATAATCTATATTTTATGAATATGTTATAGATTGTGAAGCGTATTGTTTTGACGGTGACATGTATTTTGACACAAACAATAATCATTAATAATAATAAAGTAATACAAGTAAGGCTGATGTTAAATTGATGTCGATGCAGTAAAACCTTCAATATTTTCTAGATAATCGACATTATTGTACACTTTTACTATGCGCAAGTGAAATTATGGCATACGTTTTTAATAATTACTATATATAGTTAACATGACACGGATCTCCAGCATACCAGTGGCGCTGGTCACATGTTGTTGTTGACGAGAGAGCCTGGGGGTTTAATTATAATTATGATAGTAATATTTTATGCACTCTGTGCTTCAATCCCTACATAATCAAAGGAATCCTCCGGGTATTTGACATACCCGTCAATAAAATGTGAAAATTTGCCATTCAGCGTATAAGACCACCATGTTTTATATATATATACTGTACTGTACAATCACTTTATGTGTACACATTATAAGGATTGCAGTTTAGCTATAAAACAACTTGATTTATTTCAATACTAGTACGGTAGTACATTGTGCACATGTTGGTAAATGTTCTGCAGAATCTTTTGTTTTTATTTTTTAAGAGTTGGTGAAAACTCCAGCAACAACCATGTCGAGTTCACTAGGAATCCAAATCTAGTTAGACCCTGAGTCGGAAACATTGAATTATCAGCTAACTTTTAGGGTAAACGTCGAGTTCTTAGTGCATCCTCATGGTAATTCCAACCATTTACATGCTCCCAGATTGTTTAACATGTCACCCAACTCACACCAGAGCGAAAAACTACACCCTTATCTCGCCAAAATCCTGTCAGGTCAAGTAAAAAAAATGGCCAAATTTTTTTTTGCCGTTGTTTCAACTATAGGAATGGGAGAGTGGATAGAATCGCATTTGCGTTAGACATAAACATCTCTTGGGCGCGCGTCGTAGCATTTTGCGATAGGAATCTGGATGAGGACGCTTTATTTCTGCCTGCGGAAATGGAAGCAGATCGCGTCAGGCAGGGTGTTTCCAAACAAACTATCTGTGCATGGAAGAAATGAAAGTGATCTTTTACGAGCAAATTACTTCTTGGTAACGACCATTCCACCCTTCTCCTTCCACCAAAAACGGTATACCCGATTGTACTTTTTTTTGCGGATTTTCGCAAAGCTGAGTTTCTGCCACACTGGAGAGTCATTTTCAGGCGGATGCGAGCCAGGGATTTCGATGTGAAATACGTGAAACTCCAGGACCTCATTTTCTACCCTCATTTCCTATCTCGCACCCATAACTCCCGAAATGTATAAACACTGTGATGGATTAAGCAAAAATGGGACCTTATCTGCCAAGTGGGCGAGGATGAGAAAAGTTGGACCAGGAAATTACCTCCAAAATCTTCTCGCCTGATGTATAAAACTACACTCTTCTTCATTTACGAAACAACTAAACATTACAACTCCTATCGGTCGGAACTCCTTTTTCTTTTTTTTTTCTTTTTTCAAATATTCAACCCCTCCCCTTTCTTTATTAGGGACGTCATATTACAACATGGCAGGGCAGATGTCCGTTGAAGCTGCTTGCTATTTCATTACTGATTAGTGGAGTGAAGGGAAATCTTTTCAGGTTGCTCGACCAATCACAGGGCTGTCTGTAGCACCCCATCTCGTTTCGCATCGTATAGGCGGCTGTTTGGGACTGGGAGATATTACCATCAGATGCTCTTGTGGGTTACAGCCTGGCTCTCATAAGTGTAGTGGGCGGATATATGCAAATTTGCTCGAAGGTTACTTGATATACAAAGATGGATGGAAAATGGTTGAATAATTTGGATGCGAAATTATTTCTGGGGTGTATATGTAAATATTTCAAGAAAAACATGCTTGGAATATTTTTGCAACTATATGCTATAATTCAAGCTATCTTTATCTAGCTATAGAACGCCAGATGCAGTAAAAGGAACTTTCGCAGTTCTATAACGCAAATATCTCAAAAAGTTTTAATTTGAGCCCTCCCTTATTCATTTTAAAAGCTTCTTTAGTTTCAAATGATCAAAGTTGGGCCTCGACCCTTTTCAAACTCCGGACCGGTTTTCTGAACCGGCAAACAGCTACCTGATTTTTAGAATAGAAAGGGGGTGGGGGAAAGGGGGGGGGTGCTTGAGGGAAGAATCTCCCAAGTTACCCGTGAAAGTTGATGCCAATTGTGTCTGCCACCTACTTGGGAGCTATGAATGGAGTAATTTTTGTCCATCTTTTATGTATGAGGACCGGGTCGCAAAAGTGGTGGAAAAGGTCTTGAGGGCCCGTAGATAAAGCTGCCATCGGTATTCAGGAGGGAAAATGTCCAAAAACGAGAAGACAAGTCAGTAAGGGAGTGAGGGGAAAATGGAAGTGCCGAATTCCAGCGCCCAACTTCTTCTCTCTTTTCTTTCCGGTCCTTCTACCTCCTTTTCTTCCATCTCATCCCCCCCACCAAGTTGAAGGCAAGTCCCTCCCATCCCTTTCCATACCCCCCCCCCCCACCCTCACTCCTTGCGGATATATAGTCAAGAAAGTGCTGCCAAAGTGCCACGAATACTTGGCATTTTGCAGCCGCCAGCGCCCCTGGATTATCATTTGGGGATACTTTGAATAAAATATCCAGCGCTTTCAGCCTCCTTTTGTACGTAGTAGGATTTTGCGCCAAAATAGAGCTCAAAGTCTTGAAACAGCCTGCCTTGTCAAGCAATAAAAAATTATTCTTTGGGGAATAAACTTTTGCGCCAAAAGATTTTAGATGAAGGTGATAATTAACATAAGNGGGGGGGGGGGGGCGTAAGGATTGCTTTTGACGGCAAACCCAAGTCTTCTCGCATTGGATGATGCTAAGAGTCGGAACTTCTCTCCATTTGGAGACATGGGGCTGAGGCAATAATATCCGGTGGGGTATTTTATTTGCCCGGAGGAACTTGCGGCAGAGGTGACCGGGGAAAAGGAGAACTAACCTTAGGCCCACTTAATTAATGCGCGTAAGGAAAGCTGTTGTCGAGGGTGGGCTTGGGAGGAAGGAATAGAGCGCTTCCTTTCTGTGTGTTTGTAGTTGCGCCCTTAGGACAAAGTTTAGTGCAGCAGTAAAGCCCCGGATAACAAAGCAACAAAACAAAACAGCAAAGTTATAGCCGAGCTCCATTTTTTACTTGCTAGCCCTTTATCTGCGCTCTCAGAGATTTTATGTGCCTTCCTTCAGCGGCTTTCCAAGGTGGCGCCTCCTAGGATGAAAAATACATCGTGCAATTTCATAGGTGTGAGGCGGGGCTGCCGTTTGCTTAATGTGCCGAGAGAGGATCGCCTTGCTGCATTCCTATCAGTTAATGCAGCGAGTTGTAGTCTGATTACAGGAGAGCGCAACATCCTAACAGCCAAATGTTTACCCTAATTTCTCGATCAATTACCTCCCCTAAATGTTGCTGTACACGCACGCAAATAGGAACCTCGCCCCTATCTAATTCCCGAGTGGAAAGTTGTTCAAATGTCAGAGGCCTTTTTTGGAACCATTTTTTGGGTGAAACATTGTCCAGTGGACAGTCCGACCTTGGCCTTGATACACCCTCGTTTTTGTTTGGTTGCCACTGGGCAGTTTATGTATGAGATCTGGGGCCAACCAAGCCAGTGAGAGGTCAGAGGCCTCCAAAGTTTGACAAACTTCCAGCCGCAATCGATGTCGGAATCTAGACTCTCCAAGCACCCTTTTTTAGGGTCCGGTCTATCCCATGCATATATACCTCGACCTGCCATGATTATTTTGCCAGGGTCTACTCGGATGAAGAAGAAAGTTGTGATAATTGGCGCGAGTGGGCAAAATGAAAATGTACTCTGAGGAGGAAAGCCGGTTGGAATGAGCAGTAAGAGGGCAGAGTGGATAGTCCGCCAGAATTAATTCCCTGGAATCTCCCTGGGAACAAGTCCATGGTCGCCTTGGAAGCGAGCAGAGCCAGCGGGCAGGAACTAATCAATTCACAACCTCTGCACACAGACGACACTCTCCAGCACTGGAAAGTGAGGCGGAGAGAAGATGCCTTCAACAAACCCCAAAAAAATGTGGAAAAAAATGATAATAAATGAGGCTACATATAAATACCACGCACGCTTCCAGACGACTTCTGAGAAGGAGGAATCTGGCCACATAGTTTCACATGGAATGTCTCATATGTGTAGCTTGTGTCCACATTCTCCGATTGCTTTGATCGAAACTGCTGGGAGCCCAACTGAACAATTCGCAAGGGGTGGAATGCAGGTCTCTCTTTTTCTGTCGTATCGACTTGAGCTGGAGGACGTGAATAAAACATAATGTCGTGGATGGAAGTGAGACTGTCCCCCCCCCCCCTTTTCCCCTACCTCTCTCTCTCTGGACTGAGAAGTGGCATGTGAGCGACTCTCCTTCCTCTCCCTAAATTCCTTTCCTATCCTTTTCTCTGGATCCTCAATCCAGCAGACANTCCCCCCCCCCCCCCCCTTGATGCCGGTACCGCCCTAGAGACGGAGCATATTTATCACGTTTGCTGTCCGTCGTAGATTTAATTAGCTAATTTTGACCCAGGCAGAAAGTCAAAGTAAGCTGGTCCTGAATAATTCATGCGCCCGGATACTTTTCCGACCTTATAAGCATTAATTCTGAGAGAGCCTTATCTGCATTGTTAGCCTTAGTTCAAAGTGCTCGATGAACGGTTTTATATAAGAAGGTTTTGGTTGTAGAAATCGGAGGGAAAGACTTGCACGCGCGAATGTTGAGCAAGCGTCAGTCACTCAATAAATTCCGCTGACGGTTTTGGGTTGAAGCTCACAGGCTGACTATTATCGAGGAAACTCGGCTTCGGCCATAAATTTAGCCAGCACCCGCCCACCCTGAAAAGTAAGGTTGCAGCAGTGAGGGGTGGGTGGAATTACAAATTTGTGTAAGGACGGGCACTCTGTTAGCTCAGGGACCCAAGGAGCATAAGAAGCGAACCGATTTGTAATTCCACTATCTTTGGTGGGCCGGGAGGGCTAAGACTAGGGCCTGCATGAGGCTAGCTAATCATCTTCTAACGATATGCTAATTGCAAAGGCTTGAAACCGCCCAACCTCTCCGTCGCTGGAGGTCCAAGAGCTTGACTTTGTTACGGGAACCTGCACCGGTGTCTTGGAGAGATGATTTCGCCTAGACTTGAATGCAATTTGGTGCCTTTGCCTGAAGGGGACTGGATGAATTATTATTTATTTATTTACTTTTTGTTTCGAAGGGAAAACAGCAATGGCGTTGTAGTAGGACAGGGTCGGTGGCATATAGTATGTGTAGATGGGGGGAGGGTTGGGGCAGTGCATGAGTGTGGGGAGGAGTGATGGAGGCGGCAATTTGCGCGGCTGTGTGCATCATGGAAGGCCGGCCCATGACGAGCTGGCCTCTCCAATCACAGAATCAGTCCGCTTTGCATTTAACATGGCACTGGCACGCCGCGTTTGCCTCACTCGCTGTGAAATATGGCAACCCCGCTGACCACAGCCTAATTACACTGTGGGACACATTATACATAGTTTCCTCCGGCCCGTAGCCCTATATCCCAATTAATTCTAATTGGAGTAATATGAATTGATAATTTCACTAGGCCTAATCGCACTTCCATTGGTTGATGAGCAAACTCTAAACCATACAGGATATTGCGCTTTCAATTTATGAATACCAGCTCTCATTTACCACCATCACCATGCAACATTAGCGCCACTATGAAACATAAATGAATTGATGGCGATGATGCAGCATGACAATGTAGAATTGCGGCATAATTCATGTTTGGTTGGATTAGAACTCGCTCGCTTTAAAGCAACTATCACCGGGAAAACTAGCCGCCCCTGCTCATGCCTGGCTATAGGCTTATACACACACTGTCGGGATATTTTTTCCACATATGGTATACCACCTTCGTATCTGTGCAGTTTCACCTGGAAAACAAATATGACACCGAATTTCCGTCGAATCATCATTAACGGTGGCGCTTTATTAATCGACTCGATTTCCTTGCTGATGAATTAAAGCCCGCCGCTTTTTTCCGCCCTTCTGGTATTTATCTGAACGCATGGATGTAGTAGTACAACGAGTGCAATCAATATTGGCACGAGTGCGTGCTTCAAAAACGCTCCAATCACCGTCCAGCACATGTGAAACAATCTTTTCCCATGTCATCCGATAATTCCATCTTCATCCTGCTCTCCATTTTGCATTTTTATTGCAGTTGAGGTGTAGGGTGCAACATGGACCGGATAATATTCGACCACGGCAATGGCAAAAATTTCCCCCTTTCACTCTAAACTACACTAAAAAAAAGTAATACCACATACACCGCACACAACAATGCACTGGCGATAGGAAATGTCCCGTTCAGGCTGATTCAGCATAATTGCCTTTCCAGCCCAATTTTGTTAATGTATTGAAAGTATGAGTAATTTGGAAGCAAACCGAGCATCTGTATCAATCACAAAGATCATTAGCGAGCATCGTTTAGCTCTTCAGCCCGACGATTAATCATCATCACTCTTTCGAGCCCGGGGAAACAAAACTGCGGACGGGAACAAATATTCTACCTGGCCACAGCCGCCGGGGTAAAACGAGCGCGACATGTATTTTTGAGCCCCCGAGATAACAAGTACCGTGAATCTAATGAAAAACCATCGGATTTCTTACACACCGCACATTTTTTTGGAGGGAAAACATTTTTTTGTGGGTTAGGTAGATGGCGGCCAGATTATGAATCCCATTTGCACTCACTCATGGATGATAGAGTCACATTGGCAGCGTTAATCTGCAGCGAGTGCGTTAATGCACGTTCCTAAATTTTTTAATCAATCTGCAGCACCTGTGTGCAGAGTGGACACTGCTGAATGCGATTAGGCAGCAGGGCGCGATTCAATTTCTCTGGGAGGACCCCCTGCAAACGAATGCTCCAACTGTGAACAAGCTGTGGCCGACCACAAGATTTATTCCACGCAATATTCCCTGTTAATAACTTACTCTATTGAGACCACAGATCGCGTTTATATAGCGTAATTACTTGGCCAACGCGATACAATTTTGTTTACTGACCCCTATCGCACGCCTCTTCCCCACTTTGCCAGCACATATTTTCGGCCTCCAGCCTGTTGATTCACACCCCCCGACCAACTACTGTCCTAATCTCAACCCAGTTGCCTGACATTTTTTTTAATAAAAAAAAAAGAGCGAGGGTTTTTTTTTTGTGGTATGGCGAGGGAGGCAGGAATTCATATTTGCCATTTGCATTGACTAAGCGGGCGGAATTATCGGCGTCATCAGTTGTCAAAGAGTGTTTGCGAAATGTGGAAAGCATTTTTCAGTTCTGGATGAATGTGGAATCTGAGGAAAAGTGGGGGTGGTTGGATAATTATTAGGTTTGTTGGCGATTAGGAACTGGTGATTTGAAGTAGGGCTATACTTTTAGATTAGAAAAGGCAGGTGAAATGTTCATTTAAAATGCTGCATTTATTAGAAGCCTTCAATAATTCGACTTAACTCATTTTCTGATGCCAAATATTGGTGTGCTGTGTTATTGCTGTTGTTGATGATGAAAATACTTATGTTATAACACATATGGTTGTCGAGAGTGGCATCTGACGGACACGTGTCATTCCTGCCATCTCTTGTTGGATGAATGAACTAAAATCTTTACTGTTTGAATGTACTCAATAATTCAATATATGTAAAATATGTCATTCTTCATTTAAATATTGTGCATCTTCTGAGCTTTTTAAATATTTGAAGACTTGTTCTTTATTACAACGAATATGTTGAACGCTTCTTTTACTTCACCGCTGACCACACTTCTTGTAGGTGAAAATGTAATGAATGATGATTCAAAGTAAAATGCTAATCAACAACATCAGATTGTCGAACATGATCTTTGCAGCCTGTGTAATCATCCCTGCGGTTGATTACTTCCCACACGATGTATCGGGTGTCTCATCCTGCAAACCCGCAACCCTTCTGGCTCGGTTCCTTCCTCTTCCTTCCTTCCTTTTCCCCATTAGAGAGAAGCGTCATCTAGGCTTGCTAGCGGAATGAACACGTGTAATAAGGTAGAGCAACACGGATGTGAATCTTATCTGGCATGAAAGGCACTTTGAGGATCTGATCAGGTCCCAGGTCACCTTTGAAGAGGGGCTGCCAATCGAGGAACATGAGCCTTTAATGCGAGGCCTTCTATCTGTGGGGCACATAAGCCTCGCTGCCTTGAGTTTGGCCATAATAAGACGGGCAAAGTGTGAGCCGAATATAGGCCCAGCAGTACTTATTGTGTAAAGGGAAGGGGGGGTGGTAGGAGGCAGGGGGTTTTCCGGAGGGGGCGAAGTGTCCGGAGCGTCTTTTGTGGGCTGTCCCGGAGATAACGAGGAGCCCGAGCGGCGAACGTCACCTGAATGGCGATTCCATTGGTTGCCGCCAGATTATTAGGTGCGGTGTGCATTTGCAGCACAAAAGATGATTGGATATTCAGCGCCACGTCTTAGGCCTCGAGCTCATTAAAGTCGAGAGGCATTGGATCCCTGCCTGCCTTGCCTGCCTGCTAAGTATAAGGGAAAGGAAGGAAGAAGGGGAAAGGATGGGGGGAGGGGGAGGGAGGGAGGGAGGACCCTGAGATGCCACGCGGAAGACCTGCCGGGACAACCGACCCATTTTACCATGCAAGCCTTCTCTCGAGGGTTTTTAACTTGGTGCGCTTGGTTGGACGGGTTAGATGTTGGGGAGGGATTTAAAATGCAGAGATAGGCTCAGAAAGTCTAGGAGAAATGCATAGCATTGAGTATATCGTGGTAGAGGTGTGAATAAATATTGGCGTCAATCATTGTGGCCATTAGGGACGTTATTGAATGCAGGAAGAGCATAGAAATATTTTTGATCAAGTGTGTTCCGGGTTATGTAACAAGTAGATAAGTATGTGTACTTTCTGATGGTCAAGTCAGATTTTTGCCATTGAAGCATGTATTATTTGTTACAATTTATGGGGAAAAACATGCAATTAGTTCAACTTTCAAACTTTTTCTATCGTTTCATATTGTAACTCACCACACCCCTCTTGGATTGTACTGTACTATAGGAACTTACGCAGTGCACCACCTTATACACTGTACATGACATTTTTCTCACGATGCCTTACTCCGTGAGATTTAAAGAGGGCGTAAAATCTGAAGTAACTAGAAGTAAAATGGAAGCCAATTAATAATGCGAGTGTTTTGAAAAAGCCATAAACCCCATTTTAATCTCGGCGGATTTATGGTGCTGTATACGATAAGGATAGTCTTCCATCCAGGCACTGGAACTATACCCTTAGAAAGTACCGTTTCTGTCCCATCATTTGTGTGATGTCAGTGCTGGTGTTCTTCCAGTACACACAGAACCGATTCGAGATCATTCATGGTGGGTGCTAAAGGTGGGCACGATATTTCTGACATATGGGTTCAATTGCGATATCCCAACGCGATATTGGTCCGGTAGCTTTCGGCTCCATTACTGACTGTGAGTTCATGATACTCGTGGATAAGAAGGGTCATCCTGCCTGTCATTCCATTTCCCAATCACCTGGCACGTAAGATCTTCTTTGATGACATCTTTTAGAGCATAACACAAGTTATCATGCCATCAATTTCCGTATTTCAGCCTAAATTAACTAGAGTAATCATTCCCATGTTATAAGTGTGCAACTTTTTTGCTACCCTCATAGACTTTCGAAATGTAGGGCTACTATACAAAAAAAGCGATCTGCCCATAGCACCACTCTGCAGCTTTTCCTCATTTCAAGGTGTACCGTACAGTACGTCCTCTAATGGTGGTGGATCAAATTCCAACGTTGGACGTCATAACAAGTTGAAATATTGATGCAGCACATCGTTAATTCCGCTCACAAACTGGAAAAGTTAAATACAAAACACACTAACGACAAGGTTAGGTCAGATAACCAAATTTTTAGTTACTTAACCTAAATAATTTAGACAACTAAATATTTATTTGCTAGAGTAGCTAGACTATATTTTCAAATGTAAGAGCTTCATCCTGCGCACTATGCAACACTCTTTCCATCCTTATGTTGGGTCCTACTTCCCTTTTCCAAGTGGACAAAATCTAATTTCATATTTTTGCACCCGCTTGGTCAAAATAAAATCATGACAACATTTCAGACTTTCTGGCTTGTGATTGTAGCATCTGCCTCTATCTCGGACTATATGGTCATTATTGTGTGCTGCAAGGCTGTAAATATGCATTTTTACAATTAGGCGCAATTCAGAATTTTCCCGTTTCCTCGAGCGCTGGGGATTCTGTGTTTGCAGTCTGAATAAATTTTATACCTCCGTCACTTTTTTTTTTTTTTTTTTTGCTTATTTATGAATCTGGCGTGTTTTCAACTTTTACTTTCGGTCTGGAGCACAGAAAGCTTTATTTCTTGGACGAAGTGTACCTAAAAGTAAAAGCTAAATTGAAGTACTGTACAGTACATAATGTTTGTCTTGTTCATATTCAATTACTATTACATATATTGTGTTCCACATTGTGCTGTACAGCGTAGTGCTCGAGATTACAGTACTCTGTATAGCGTATGGTATATTTTTAGCTTGGATGAGAAAAGCAGAAGCGTGATATTATAGAAGTGAATGTGCAACTCGCCAGAACGGACACAACTTGAGGGCGTGCACTCCAAGAGACTCGACTGCAGGAGGACCGCGTAATGAGGCCCAGGGCAAGACTTTTGTCCGCTTATTCTGGACGGGCTATGCTGCCAATGCGACCACTAACACCATGCACCCGGTTTGGCTTAGAAGTGGTTTAGACGAGTTTGGGAATTTTTCGGCACGTAAGATCATGCACGATACTCGTTAAAAAATTACTTATGCAAAGATCGACTGATTTTTTAAAAAATACTCGTATTGTACTAGACTACACGGTGAAACTCGGTACTTTCCTACTTGCCTCTTGAGTTTGGAAAATTGAGAATTGTCGCGTTTATTATGGTCGCCATTAAAATGCCAGAAAAAAGAAAAATTTTGACATTCGAGCCAAATTTTCAGTATTAGAAGCATATACAAATAACACGTGACTTACAGGTTAGTGCGGATAATCTGAGCAAAACTTACTAAAATGTGAATGAAAGTGTGATTTCATTTACATAAATTAGAGGTGTGTAAAAGATGTGAATCACACGAGGGTCCAATATTAATAACGAAGGAAAGGCAACTTTCTTAATTTAATTTCTGGGCTATTTTTTTAGCACTGACGTTTTGACATTTGCATATCGTCCACTTTGTTGTGGACTTCTACACATAACACAAACATCAGGATGTTTTATTTTTGCACTTGTGACGTTTTCTTCAGATGTTTTATAACTTATGCTAATGGGCTGTACCATTAATTTGGCACATGAAAATGTACATTATTTCTTGCCTGGTATTTGCATGTAATGTCGACACATTAAGAGGATGCAGTCCCATCAGTACTGCACAGGAATAGTGCTGCAGGCGTCTTCTGTTACATGCTAATATTACAGTAGAGGATGTTAGTGGCCGCAGGTCGCTTTAGTTGTCCTTTGGTGTCCGCTAGACCTGAGTAGAACACAGTAGGTGTGGGTGGAGGGAGGTGGTGGGGGAAGGAGGGGGAAGGGGGCGTTTGTCGTCAGGTGATTGGTTCAACACATGCAACAGGTGAGGGGGGAAGGGGGGGGGGGGGGTTGAGTAAATATTTATTTTGCATGGGGATGCTATGACCTACCACTTACTTGATGTTTAAGTACAAGTCGAGAGACTAGAGCATTGTAATCTCGTCCTAAGCACCTTGTCTATTGTCAAAGGGCTTCCTATCATGTGTGTTGATGTCAAGCGTTCCTACGTCTAACGTGTTACTTGTGATAATTACATGCCTCTAACTCCACAACACTTGGTGCCAAGCATCGAGTGTGGAAGAGTATAAGGCTGTATACTGTAATGCATTTGAGATTGTACCGAACACCGTGCAATTTGCGAAATTATTTGTTGTCAATTAACTGAATAAGTCTATATATTTATTAGTGTATGTAATACAACTCAAGGGTGCTGTTGCGATTTCGTCTAGTGTTATTTGCAGTGATCTGACAAAGAACTGGTGCACTGTTTGGAGAAATTTTTAAAACGTCAAAGGTTAATGGTTATAATTATGTAGTGCGTCAGTTTATGCCTATTGCTTTGCTGTGAAAGCTGATTTATTATTTACAATATTAATTAATACAGGACTTCCGAGCACAGTATTTACGATTACACTGTCACATTATTTGTCATTTGCAAAATTAGCCGAAGAAAATGCAAGTCTGGCATGATTTTAAGGAATAATGCATTTAATATACATACCGGGTCCTCCAGCTAATCCATTTGTACTGCAATGCAGATGCAGTAGTTTTGTGGTAACAAGGTATTCATCATGGCTGCCCGCGACGTTAATAATTTATGTAGACCTTTCCGTAGATTTACTGCATGACGAGATGTCCCTTCGAAGGAGAAGTTAGGATAGCAATAATTATTTTGCATATTCAGCGAGGAGATGCATTTGTATAGAACCTGATTGTTGTACCAGAAACCGCGAAATATTGCCTTTCTCCGTGAGTTACGCCGGACCTAAATATATTTCTACTCTCATTGGTTGGTTGCCACTGTTCATGGTGATGCCAGTCCAAACATATAGAATAAGCTACATTAATGCAATGCTGTGGAGTATAGCATATCACCCTTGGGCAAAATGCTGGAATATCAGTTAACTGCAGGTTATAACTTGGATATCGAAGACTGGTTCGATCATCCCTCGAGTCTGGGCTACTTCCTGTACCTGAGCACTAGAATCCGGGTTCCTCCCATCGCCCAACTATAAGGATGGCTGTGGATATTAGGAGGAATGCCTCGCAACTGTGAGGAACAGTTTTAGAGGCTAATCTGAAGACATTTGAGATCCATTGAGACGATAATTGGTTAAATAAGTCGCAGTAATGTCTAGGTCTGGGCGTTTCCGGGAATTAAAAGAGGAAAGCTAAGGTTGGGAAGGAGGGTGAGAGTGTTGGTTGGTGGGTGAGTGCTTCTTTCGAGGGGGGGTGGATCCCAGGCGACATCTGAGATTATGGCGCGATGAAAAGCCAGAGCGTCAATAGGCGCTGATCTCAGCCCGTGCCACAGGATAACGAGGCGGATCCCGAAGCAATAATAATAATGGGGATGCTGCGATAGCCGCGGGAAGGCCGTAAAACTGCTTGCCAGCATCCGGAGAGATGAGCACCACCAGAGAGAGAAAACCGAGAGAGCTTTCCGTTGCAAGAAAAAGGCTCGGCTTGGAGTTTAGTTTTCCATGCCGACTCGATTGGAGTCTGCCGAGGGAGATATCCCCACCCCCACACCCCGTCCTACCTACCCCCCTCCAAAACCCCACCCACTCTCTCTCTCTCCCATCCCTTTCATTTTGATTTATGAAAGTTTCAAAAGTTGCTGTTCCGAGTTATTACAAAGAGCAATCACAGAAGGACTCCCAGGAGGTGGGCTATAGTTCATATTCTCCTCGTTATTTCCCCAAAGTGCGGGATAAATGGGGAAGCTGAGACGGAGACTCGCCTTTCCCAACTTTGCATAATGGCCTCATGTTATAGGCCCAGGCCGCCACTGCCGCCCCCATACACTGCCTAAATCCCCAAGGCCACTCATGCCAACCGACCAACCTCGGCCTGTAGCTTGCCCAACTCTTATTCTGCTGCTCATCTCTTTTTTTTTCTGGACTCAGTTATTATCCAGGCTTCTCATCAGGTTCTTTTATCATGTGCTGCTCCAGACAGCTATTGTGTCTGGACCACCTTTTCAGACACTGTGGCCAGCAGCAGGTTCTGATTGGCGACGGGTATTGATTTCGGGTGGGTTGCCTCCAGGGGTATCCTGCGGGGTCGGCAACACATCTTGCGGGTCAGCTCGTGTCGTCGTGGAAGCCGGTAACAATCGAGTAAAAAAAATCGGAAGAAGTAGCAATGATAACCTGTTATTAACTGAGTTCTTGAAGTGAGAATGTACCGGGAAAGATGATTTTGTGACATTGTAGGTATTGTAGATAGAAGTTGGCTTCTTTTCCGAATGAGGCGCTGTCAACGCTCCCGGCTCCCCGGCTGCATGTTAACACGATGAGAAATTGTGGCTCTCTCGACGCCTGTACCAGTTGCAGCTTATGGATACATGCATTTTATTTTAATGTACATTTTGTTTGATCTGATCGATTTCCATTAATATCGCAGAAAACATATGATGTTTCTGTAAGTATTAGTGAAGTTAGGTTTCCATCCGTGGCTATGCAATGAATGAGTTGTTCATATAGTGAGACCATCTTAAGGGTAGCATGAACAGTACATCAACAAGACAAGGACAGTCGAAGCACTTCAAGAAACTACCGGAAAGGCAAGGAGAACTTCAGATATTTTGCTTCAATGTAGTGCAGCTTCAATAGTCATTAGACGCAAAATGAAAGGCACTTTCAGTAAAGGTTGGGATGTCATTTTTCCCCATGAACTGATGTGTTCTGTTTAAATTATTGTATTAAAGCGTTAATTATTCGTGGAGTGAGGAATAAAATCTTGGTATACCTGAAGTGAGAGGGACATCTAGTAATTTATATTGAATTTCCATGCCAACTGTCCTCTACACTAATAACTAGCCAACTAGTAAAATGTCGCCCTGCAAGACGTTTCCTAATTATTGTAGTCGGACAGCCAAAATTCAGAAATCTCATCTTAAGACTAACCGTGTAGGTCACTAGGGTGGTGCCTCTTCGTCCTATTTTGGCAGAAGTATTTTTGTAGTCCCATCCAATTTTGGCCTCTAAAAACAAACATGTATGACCTACCTTATAGTTTTGGGTACGAAAATAATGGCCTAACCGGATGATGTGTGATGTACATGTACGCCATGTTCTTAACCAACTACCTTGTAAAGCTGCACTCCGGGGAAGATGCAACTTTAGACTTCAATAGTAATATATAATAATTAGTTAACGTTGTGCAGACCAGCATCTTGCTTCCTGTCCAATATCTTCCAACGGCCTTACCTTTGTCCGCAGCCATCAATCTACCTGCAAGTTAGCTCCTCTGTTGGTTGTGGACTGGGGAATGTAGCAGACCGCCATTACCTTGGTGGTCAAGAGAGCCATGGCTCATATCCGGCAAACGCGCCGGTTGATCACCACTGCACCCATTTCCTTACACACTAGAGAGCAGGTTGATGCAGTAGCAATGAAGAGTAACAGGTGTGGTTTGTATCCTGAATTGATGAAACGTGGATTGGATTCAATTTAACTCCCGCGTTCCCTGTTCGATGGACTGCCCTGCTGGCAGTTATGCAACTGGAATAAAGCAATATTTCATGTGGCCGACAGACAGCAATGCAATTTGGGACTTGGGCTTTCAAACTCTGCTCTGTGTGTGAGCGTGTGTGTGTGCTCTGTCGATGCATGTGGGGAGTGTGTATGTGCGTTGTTTTCAACCGGATTCTTGCTTATGGCTGTATAAATCTGGCAAAAAAGTGCTCTTAGCATGTGGTTACTTCGAGGTTCGCCAGCTGACTCCCGCTGGATTAATAATGAGAGGAAAAAAAAGCGAGAGTGAGATCCGTGATTGCTCGCTTAATGAACTGGGTAGAGGTCACTCCTCTTTCATTTGGCAGAGCAAGTGAGCTGACACATGTAGGTCAAATCTTGGTTCCGGGGCGTGTTTTTAATTCGGTGGAAATTACACGGTCATCGTCCGTGAAAATTCCTTCAATGTCTTAAGATCCAGCTAATTTATTGGGCTTACCTTGCTGCTTTTTTTAAGCTAGTGGCTGTGAATTAGTAAGTATCCTATTCTTGTGAAGTGTTCTTCTGTCGTCCAACAGAGTTGGCTGGTTGTTGCAGGGGCAAGACACATGTCACTGCGGACCCAAGTCAGCTTCTTTCCATTCATACAACCCTCCCAGCCCTGACAACACACCCTTTCCCTTTTTAACCTGGACTACTCGCGCGTATATTTTCCTTATTTATGCCCTCATTACTTGATAACGACATTAGTACTGGACTCAAAAACGTGGAAATGTGGCATCTATTATTCACATTTACAACTGCGGTGATGGTGGCAATCACACACACGGGATATTCACACTTATTTTAAGCTCATGGTCTTGTCATCATTTTTTTCTCTCCTACCATACTTGAACGGTGTGTCAGGTACAGTACGTTAGTACTACCTGAGGTATTTTTGGTCTGACTGAAATACTTGACAATATTCCCGTACTGACTTGTCCGTTTTCTCGTTCCAGGTAGGTGAACATCTTTCGACCTCGATATGCCTGCGAAAGGTAAGGTTGCATGCAGCAAGGTTCATGATGCATTATTTGCAGTGCACATAATATGGGATACGTCACTGTGCAACACAAATAATCTGCATGTATCATTATACGTAGTTGCTGAGCGGACAATATTCTTTTAAACTCGGCTGAAATATGAGTGCGCAGCACAAAAGCCAGTGCGGGTAAAAAAAATTGCGATTTTTCACCTACTGGCTGGTTTTGTGTACTTTGTGTTAGCATATTGAACAGATTTATTATGGTGTGTGGGAGTTGACCACACAAACCGGGTTGAATGTCACAGTTAATCCGGGACATTTTTTGACAATGTGATTGCAGAGGTCTGCAGTTCAAATCTTGCGTTTTGAATTTATTATGAGGTTGAATTATGATAATAACTGTCAACAACTAAAAACCAGGAAGGTGTGCCTATGATTGAACGAGTCTAGTGGGCTTTTCGGTTAGGTTTTGACCTCACTGGAAACATGGAAATGGCAAAGAGAGAGATTCGGGGTCCCATCCATGCTATTAGCTAACTGGATGCTCTATATGTTCTCTCAGTTGCGATGCCGACGCATGCTCGCATTCAAATCGCCAGACTATGTAAAATCCCACCAAAAATCGTGGAATTTATAACTCCATTACAGTTACGGCAGTTTATGACTGTAATGTTTCTTGCAACTGTTTCTACACGATTTTTTAAATCTTATTGTCGCATACAACGAAAATCATCGAAGTTCGGAAATGTTGATTTTTTTGTTATCATTTTACTATACAATATGTCAACAACACGACATTATATCAAATTTTAATATTATTTTACTCATGTTTTACCAGCATGTACTATACATATTTCGGTATTAAAAGTGCTTATGTTATGCCTGAAAAAAGCAACCAATTAGGGCTTACAATATTTACTAACCCTTCCCGTTGGTTCTATACTCTATATTTTTCCATTGAATTTTTAGCCCACTTGAGGGAAAATGACCTCGTTCATATAATGAAGCTTGATGCGCGTAGATTGTGTCCGACGGAGGAAAACAATCGGCTGCCGTTGACATAAACCGGCTCCATTGCTTTGATTGAGTAATTGCAATAACAGAGGGATATTTGTGAGGTAAATATTGAGGCGGGATATATGGACGCATTGGTGAAGCAACAAGCCCGNGGGGGGGGGGACTCAAGTGCTGACGTGGATTTTGTATGAACCTTTTTTATACCCATTTTTTTTGCAAAATGTTGGGAGGGGAAGGATCTGCCTTCACCTGTTGTAATTCGGCTGGGAATGCAGTTTTAAAACCGGTTGCAGTTTGTTTTTAACCTGTTTGAGCCCAGGTCTACCGAGACTGGTGGGAAAGTTGCCCAATTCTGTGCAATTATGAGTCCTCTGCTTAGCGGTTTGTTATTAAAAAATACATTCTGATGCACTAATGAGACCCGGTCTGTGCATGTCAGAGTAACCTTGAAGTACGTAGCTTTTATTTTATGACTGCGAATATTGTCGGAAGATTGTGCGCGCACTGGGAATGCACAGAGGGGACTAAAATTAGCAAGAGCGTTTAAAATACACGGTGTGCCAACAAAATAATGTAGTATATGCCCTTCTGGAAAAGAAACATAATTCCTGCTGGAATTCTCTGTGCACCTCATTTTTTAAATATTGCACATTTGCACTATTAATTCCTTCAGCCGCATTGTACGGGCCTGTAGCATATTTTAACCATATTATTTAATGCCAATCGCTAGTGAAGTTACACTGTACATTTTTGTGCCATATACACTTAGCGATGTTACGCCCTGGCTAGTTCAGCGCTGGGTAACTTCTTGCGTCGTTCGAGGCCTGGAAAGAAGAAAGGAACATTATTAAGGGCGCCATCAGGTAACGTCAGATTCAAAGCCGCATCTGACAATAAAAAAGTAGAGTGTGCTTCATCAATTGAAATGGCTTTGGACACGTTTCTCTCCTGGTGTTGGGGGCCTTAACATGGCGCGAAGGATGGGGGTGTGTCGTGGCCGCCTTCTTCACGATAATTCCGTCCGAAATTTACGACACGGGAACAATGTACCGGTAGCTATACCCTAACTCATTTCGATATACGTCTTTTCCCCTTTCCGCCCGAAATAAATGGACTGGAGGCGGGCTTCGATGTGGAGTGATGTAAAATGGGTAGGGATTAGATGGTAGAACTTTTTTTATATAATTTTTTTTTGAAAAAAAGAGGGGATGGTTTTAAAATAAAAAGTGGAATGGGAAGAAGAGTGTCGTCTGGGATCTAATGCAGTGCTTTTTAGCGAGGTTGGGGAAATGGTTCGTGTCGGTGGAAGTGGAAAGCCCAGATTGCCTGTACTCTTCAGGATGAAAGCCTTAGTCCTGGTGGCCTCCGACGCCATTTTTGCCCCCGCTCCCTCCATCAACTGCTCTTAGGATCCAAAGCGAGCTTTTATGTACTTTTCAGATCAGCCCAAGTTACCGAAAAGCTCAAGTGGGGAAAAAGGTTGGACTGGACTAGGCCTAGGAAACCGCATGGAAAATGTCTGTCATATTATGAAGCCGCCTAATGTAGGTTCGCTTCGCTAGGTTTTACGGGGATTTATTTTTCGGGGCGTTCGTTTTCTGAAGTGAAATTCTGATTTTATGAATATATATACCTCGGCCTTTAAAACCTTCTCTCTCAACGCAGTTCTTGTCAGGGGGATTATGAACAGTTATGCGCCGATTTCATTTTGAAGATGATAAAGCTTGAATGTCAGCTGCGAACAATGGCTGATGGAACACAGGGGTATTACATTCGCCATGTCTTTTCTTGTGTAAGGCGGTTCGGTAGGAAGATGGGAATTTCTTCGGCAGAATAATCGAAGCTATACTGCCTTCGTAGGACATAAAAATGTATTTTCCCCGTGTTTATTGTCGGTATTACCCATAATATTTGACTTTAGAATGTCTGAGCCAGGTCAATAATAATCTGCAACGGTACCCTTCTCACCATGGTACTTAGGGCAATGACTAAAACTGTAAACAGGCGAAGAAGAAAAAAAAATACATGGCTCGTGGCTTCTTGTGCAATGCTATCATTGTTTGATTTGAATATCATGATGCAGCTTATGACTGTAGGCAAGCATTTTTAGTGACATGTCAGTCATAAAACTCACCGATTGTTTCGGAAGGAAGCTAACATTATTGTTGGTCAAATTTTTGTATATAATTATATTCCCAGGCGTCCTTCAGGTTTTCAGAGGACCCCTACCGCAATAGTAGACAACTTAATGAGGATTCCAAAAATGTGCATAATTCGCCACTAAAACTGAAGGGGGCATCAGGAGAGATCGCAAACTATTTGTTGCCCGCAATATTTTGACCGACTCGAATGGAAGTTAAAAGGTAACGTACGTATAAGAAAAGCACACCTGCATTTTTTTTTATCCGGCAAGAATTTGAAATCAGCACTGCACGGCCTTACATACTGAAATCTTAATGACGTAATGTGTTGATGGAAATAGTTCCATTGGCATATAGGCCTATATGGCAAAAATGAGAAAAAAGCAAGCTTAGATTGAAAATGTCAACATGCAGGAAAATTTATAAAAATTACAAGATAGCACCATCATAGGCGAGTCACAATTGTGAAAACCTATCTGGTGCTATAGCAAGCAAAATAGGCTTACAATTTTCTATGCAATAGAATTATACACAGTTGCACAGGATATTGTCAATCACAACTTGCTATTTCACTCTCACAGAGTTTACTTGTACCCTATACATTCTGACAAAATAATTCATAAACACGAAACATTTAAAAAAATCAGCTTTAGCCACATGTTCGCGACTGGCATGACACTTCATTGCGCAACCTTCCAGAAAACATTTCAATATCCTGCTACAAATCTGCTATAAGAAACGCACTGACGCCTGACAAAATTTTGCATCGATTATTACACGCACAAATGGCCTTGCAATATCCTTCTACTAACAGATTTCCCTAATAATAATTTCCTAGCAGGTATATTGCAGATATTAGCTATAGAACCTGATTTTCCCAGGGACTAAGCTAATCGCTGCTGCCTTCTAGCGGCCGGAGAATCCAGTATCAATCGCCCATCACCTATGTGTGCTTAAGAGTAAACATTAAAACCTCATCACCCAGTACTTTTGTGCTATCATTCCCAGTTTTTTCCCCACCGCTCCTGAAAGTTGAACACATGTTACACTCTCGAAAAAAAATTGCAGTTCGTATATTTTTATGCCGCTTGGCTCCCGGATAATAGCCCTCATTATACTGAATTAACTGTGCTTATCATGCAAGATCTGCTGGCTAAAGTACTGGAGCCCACAACATGCAAATGCAATTGAAAATAAAGTAGAGTTGTACCTGTCATCGCGGTGTGGGAATTAATTACGCTTGTGAAAATCCTGCACGGAGTTACCACCCAAAAAAAAGGTCCCTGCGAGTATATAACCTGCTGACATAGTTAAATGAGGTTGCCTGGCTAGGTCAGTCGGAATGACATTGATCCAGCTGTGAAAGGGCCCGCTTTTGGTACCAAAGTGTGGGCGAGTAAAGCGGTCAGAGATTTGGGCAGTTTAGGTGGGGTCGGTTTAAAGCAAGGCACGAAAAGAGAGGTGGAAAAAAAACATCGGCAAATGTCCGGAGGGAGAGGATCGAATCGAAAGCAGGTGAAAATTAGAGTGTGTGGACTCATACACACGTGAGTGGAATTTCGCATTCTGGATTCATTCATGCTGCTCCGAGGGCCTAGAGGGTTTCAAGCCCTAAGCCTTTTTCGCCTTGACACACACGCGAGCAGATGGACACAGCTTATAGGGGCGTTTTCGCATTGCTTTATTGGATGTGTGATGTGCGATTTGTCAAGAATGTGAAAAGGTGGTTGGACAATAGGCAAGAAGTCACAACAAAGTCCGGATGCTTACAAGGATACTTATTATTTTATAGTAGTCTATACACTTCCAAATAATTGAGCTTCTGAACATATACCAAAAAAGGCCCATTGTGTCCTTTAATTTGTTGTCATGAGGCACAATGTGCCCTTTAATTTGTTGTCATAAGGCACATTAATTTATAGGGTCCATTGTGACTTATTGAGGGAAACTTTGAAGTTTACATATTTTCTTGCGGGTGTATGAACTTGATTGTTGTAATATTCAGCGATGTGTGTTGTGAATATTAAGACAATATGGCGGTTAGAACTTAAGACAAATATTGCTAGAGGCGGTTACGACAACAAACGCGTGTGTTCCAACAAGGTCCACTCAAAAGTTAGCCGAATAGTCTACCAAAAGGCTAAACAATACATATGAAAGGCACTGTCTGGTGGAAAGTTACCATAAAAAAATGACATGACCGTCATTCTAATTTCCGACCTACAGAAAAGTGCATACTCCTCTCTCTTGTTTTCATCACTGCAAATACAAATGCATGGTCCAAGCATTGTGCAAAACTTTTTAATGCGATCTCCCACAGCACTCCCTCCCTCTGTCTTCCTCATGTAACAAGCAAAGTATACACCAGAGCACTGTACAAGTTACGTTTCCTGCAAAAGTTGAAGTGGTTTGAAGTGACTTGCTATCCGTTCCGAAGACAAAGAAGTCACGCTGCTGTTAAAAGCATTCCCGGGCCAACACACACCAACCGATGAGAAAATATGTCCGCTGCTAAAATGGGCTACTGATATTAGGAGCAGCTGAAATGTATACCTTGCATTGTTGTTGGTGGTTCTTCTTTCTTTTTCTGGGTTTTGCCAGGAAGTGTAGTAGATAGGGAGTGAAAAGAGGCAGGACTGGCGAGAGAAGGACGTCAGACATGTCCCCAGCAAAGTTTTGATTAAATCGGCGGCCCAACTGCTCCAATTCCTTCATTTCCTCCTGAGGCTGGCGCAATTTCAGTCAGACGAAAATGCCCAGATATGCCCGATAGGAATGTGCGACTGCTGACACCTTTTTTTTCTGGTTTCTCCCTGGAGTTCTTCCATCAGGAGGCTCAACCTTTTTGACGTATTTTGGCCTGGAGGGTTGGACATAAGAGAGGCGGCTTTCATAAACGAGAGGCCCCCCCGCTGCCTTCCTGTGCAAATTAGATGCTGGTCCCTTTTGTGATAAGGCATGCCTGAGGAAGGACATTCATCTTTCACCTGCTCTACTATTCATTTTGAACTGCTCTATAGTCCCCTCCCTCGCACATATATATACACACAGCCCCAGATTGGCGGACACTCTCCAAAATTACTATTTGCGTCTCAAAGTCAGACGTGTCAAGTGTATGGAACGCTCCATTTTACATTGTCAACCCATCCCATAAAACTGACAGATAGATTTGAAATGGGCTTGCTGCTACTGCCTTTGAGCTTGCTCGCCTTTGTGAGCTTCCTAGGCTCTGCTTGGAGGTGGGAAACTAAACCTGGAGAGATAAATTGAGGACAAAAATATTGAAGGCATTGTTGTGCTGGGTTGGACATCACAGGTACCAAAGGTTACTTGCTGCTTACTTGTTTGTTAGATCGTTTGAAGCAGCCCCCGGACACTTATACTACTTTCTGATCTTATCGCCTGCCGAGGCGTTTTGCAGCAGGTGCTCACCTGAGAGCGCCATGAGACATTTCTCTGAGCAATCATGTGGCGACCCTACCGGACTAGGCTGAACTTGGCGACCATGTTGGGTCCCCCAATGTAGCGCTTCCCCTTTTGTACCTATAAAGTTCAGCCTAGTCCGGTAGGGTCGCCACATGATTGCTCAGAGAAATGTCTTACTCTCTCAGGTGAGCACCCGCTGCAAAACGCCCCGGCAGGGCGTGGGTGGGCGTGACCAGACCTGAGTATTCTAAGATTATGGTTTGAAGTAACACCGTCCTATAGCAAAATCTATCAGCCTAAAACCAGCATCTTTCAAGAGTGTAAATGCTAAACTTTTATGAACCATTTCAGTACAAATACTGAATACATTTTGGCTCGTCTTCATTCGAGTTGAAGAATGTTCTTGAACAACAACATGATATTTTGATAGTGCGCGTGTTGGATATGCATATTAGAACACGGTTTGAACTCAGAAAGAAATTTCAGGGGATTGAAAACAAGGCTGGTGAACATTGAAGGATGGTCGGTTTGAATTTTACGCCGGCGTTCTTTTCGGATGGGGAAGCCTAAGTTGCGGAAGGAATAGTTGGTGAGAGGAAAATCATGGCCATTCATTCGTTCACTGGAGAGTAGGCTCGGTTCCTGCCATAATTTCATTTTCATTACGAATTCAAATATTCCTGATGTTGGATTAGGAAAAGCAATTTCATTTCATGCTGAATCTGACATTCTGAAAAACGTTATTCCCTGATGCTCAAGTAGCGTCGCATTTTTCACGTCTCTTAAATGGAAGCACATTGACATGGAGCTTATTATTTCAGAGATTTTAAAGCCGCTCTTTCGCAGCCCCACGGATGAAAAATATTCCGCTCTTCTGCCCACCCCTTAGCTGGCTCCTGTCATGTTGAGGTTTTTAACTAATTGAACTCTCCTCGTGCCTTCATTTACTCCATCAAAAATTTAAAAAAAGAGTATTCTGAAATAACACCGGAAAATTGCATATTTTGTACATGCTAACCAGCATTGCTGTGCCTAAGTGTACGAGTTTGCGAGTAATTATAGAAAACAAGGTAGAATCAAAACTAAGCAGTGCATTCTGATTAGAACTTGCGAGTCTCCTTACCAGGTATCCGTGTATCATCAATTCCCATTTGCAAAGTAAACATTGCTTTTGCACACATGCCCACGAGGCCAGTGCTGAAGTGGCGAGGCGCGCACAATAAATTCATTTGAAAAGTTGGGCGCAATGGAATAAACACTGGCACTGTTGGACCCATTTTTGGTCAAAAAATAATTTGTAACCTCCCTTTCCCCCCAGCCGATATGTATGTGCAAGAGACAATTATTAAGCACTGACAGTGTATGTGATGTAGAAGGTAGAGATGCGGGTGTAGCAGGTGGGTAGGACAAGGAAGGGGCTAATACGCCTTGTCTGGCGGTGGTAATTTGGCTGGAGGAGTTTTGGAGAGGTGCTCGTGTACTGGGCTGGCGGACACTTGTCCTTTCTGGATGGGACGCAGCCTGTCAAGAACAGACCACCCCAGCCACTGTCATAAAGCTCCTGCAAGCAAGAGGTCAATTTTTACACCCCCACTTTCCTTCCTTCCTAGCTCCACCTCCCATCTCCACTTTGCTTAATTCCCAGGTCGTCTCCTTCTCCATCTCCCATCGTATCTCCTGCAGAGATTTCACGTCAATTGCCTATTGAGACCTTAAATTGGAGGGTAATAGCTTAGCAAAGGCTTGATCGGCCTGCTTCAGGTGCTAGTGGCAACCTTGTCAGTCGCCATCACGCCTAGGAAACAGGGGAGACCTACCCATCCCCAATCAACATCTTATTTTGTTGTCAGGATGCTTGCTACCAACGAGGATTTCCTTTTCAGGTTGGTCGTTTGAATTAGAAAAATGTATTGGACCACGTTGTCTTGTGCGGTGTCTGGGAGTCAACAGACACATATTGTGATTGCGCATGATGGCGTCGTATGATGCGACACATATTCAGTTTTTAAAATATTCAGAGGATTCCACCATGAAATGTGCGATTATGTGGAGGTATATTTACAATATAATATAATCCGAAATTTACTATTAATTGATAATTTTAAACTTGCACGAAATGGATAGATTCAATATAATGATTTTATGATTCAATGCATTGTACGATACCTGACATGATCCATGGCATCTAGGAAGTCAGATTTTGAAGCAAAATGGCGGACCATCATGCAGAAGGCAACCTGCGCTATACTGTCACTGTGGAGAAGTGTGTTTTAAATGCGATTCTGGAGAAGTCACACACAGACACATTTTAACAGGCCCGTGAACTACAAGATGCGCCTAAAATATTGAAATGTAGAGTGGCCGATCCTGTTTTCATCCTGGTGTGCTGAAGGAGGATTTCTGTTTTCTGATTTGTACTATCTAACACCATTGCTTTCATTTATGTATAGGCTCGCTACAACATGTCAGAAAAGTTCAGTGCGAACATATATGGGGCTACCCAATCACATAATAGATCAATCAAGCTGAAAGTTATGAGAGAAAAACCTTGCCAGAATGTTGATGATTTTATATCAACATGGATCGTTTTTCCCGAAACATTTTAATGACACATACGGTGAATATGCAAACGAGTTACTACAGCTGCTGGGGAAAGTCAGTAGTTTGTTGATTGATATTGTCACGATTGAAGCTAATTATTATCCATTTGTATTCCTCATCATACAGTGTGGCGGCGTATCTTGTAGTGTGCAATTAATGTTGAACAGCTTTCGAAATTAAAATTGAAATATTATTACTTGACACCGAGTGGTCATAAAGCCCACTTATTCAACATTTGTTGGTTATGAGGACAAAATTAGCATATTTGAAAAACCATGGCAGAATCTGTTGTGCTTTTGCTCATTTTGAAGTTATGCTAGCCGGTAAGCAATAGAATAAAAAGGAGTTTTAATATTTAGAATTATCGCGTGATGCGGGATTTTTCGGAGGTGAGGAATTTATGCAAAAGAGGTTAACTTTTAAATGCAAATGATTGATATTAATGTACCTTTCTGGGATTTAAGCCTGTACATTTTAGAGTAATTATTCTACGTGATCAACAGATGCTTTCGAGTTGCATGAGGCATTTGTGTTCCAACTTCGTGGCAAATAATGCGTGTATCTTCGCGGTTTTGGTGCCTAATTTTACAGATTTGTGTCGCTTTATTCGTGAATCACAATGACTATTGTCAAATGCGAGTGTCTTCGTTTTCGTAACTTACAGACTTTGATTTCATCCTTAATTAGAGCACATTAGAGGCACTAAACAATATAGTGCTGTTGCTGGTATGTGCCGTGCAAGGTCACCGTTTTTCATATTTTCTAAAAATGACTTGCAAAGTGTAAACAGACCGCGGGTTTCAACTACTTATTTAATCAGTATAAATTGTGTAGCCCCGCATTGTATTTATTTCTGAGAATACCCGCAAATATTGTTCTTCAAATATTGTACTCAAACTGTGCAAAAATGACAGCTGCAAACACAAGACAACTCAATTCCTGTCGGCTTGTACGTACAAAAAGGAACAATATTTACCTCTTTTTTTTTTCATCCGGTAAATCCAAATTGTCATGAATCAAGAAACATTAGCGCTAAGCTTCAACTTCTCAGCTAGGCGGATTGCGAAGCAAGGCAAAATTGCGGTGATTATGTTTGATGGCAGTGGTGTAATTGGTGCATCCAGAATGAAGATGTCCATCAAACCCGGCATGGTTGCGTGCAGGTGAAGGTGCAAGTGATGGGACAGATGGCGACGATTCCATGAATATTGGCCAAGTTGGCAGGTGGTCTTTTCTAAAAAAGTTATCGCGAGGCATCTGCTCTGGTTTTTCGAGAGAGAGAGCTTTTGCTACCGGTTGTCAGAAAATAGTTTTATTGCGTTTATTTCTCCAGCAGGTAGTCGGTTTGGGAGGGGCTTAACTTGTGCCGTTTTGTATGGAACACTGGCTGGAGGGATATCAAAGGCAATAATTTGGAAAAGAAGTGGAGCGAGACTTTGTGTGGGACCAAGGCGATTCCGGACAAAACCTCCGGAAAGTTTGTAGATATGGAAATTTATCTTGCTTTCCTCGCAGGTGGAAAGGGATGGGGGAGGAAAAGGCAGGCCTTTTGTCAGGGAGTAATTAGTAGGCATATATTAATGAATCCAGCCAAGCTCCAATTCTCTCCGGCACGTGGACCACACGAAAAAAAATACAGAGGAAACCCGGCAGATTCAGGGCATTGAAAGAAAAAAAAATAATCCAGTTACAAGTTTGATATAATTATTCATTCCACTTGGTTGGACTGCTACATGACAGTGCAAAAAGCTATTTTAACCCCATTAGGAAAAGTCAATGCAGTAAATTATTAGCTTGCCAGCAGTGCACATGTAAGGAATTTTATTACATATGGGCATCGAACTTGCGTTGCTGATCACCATTTAAATGACAACAATGATTAGTTCAGCATCTTTTGGCTAAGGCAACCACATGAAATATTTCCCCCACAATTCAAGTGAAAGAATTTAATCATTTTTTTTCCTCCCTTCCCATGATGTTACCTGCACCGCAAAGTGCAAGTCCCATTGTGCAGGAGGCGCTTATCGTGTTGGAGCATACGTGCTATGTAGTGCAGTTATGATCCGCTGCCATTACATCGCCATATGTGATTGATTACTTTGTTTGGATTTGAATAGATAAAGCCCCGCCCATCTGCATATTTCNTTGGGGGGGGGGGGGGGGGGTTCGCGCAAATCGCTACAACATGTGATTATGAACCTATTCACTTGGATATGGCCGACCTGTTGACTCTACCGCTGCTCTAGTCCTGGCCCTTTCCAATCCCCTACTGAATTACCTCTGGCTCCCCGGATTCCCCCGGACACATTTTTACAAGTAGCTATCATGTTAGGCAGTACATGTTCATTGGAGCCTTGGTTGCAGCATGGGATTCTATTTCAGGCTTGAATACATAGAGAGAAAAATTATTGGACCACCGGATTATTAAGGGACGGGGGGGATTGTGAAAGGGTTGTAATTTGTGGAGACGTGCCTCATTTGATACCAAGATCAAAGCTGGAAACCATTTGATGCCAGGAATTCGGATTTTTTGGTAACAAGGCTCGAAATCATTTACGGATTTGCGGTTGACAAACACAAATCATTATTTGGAAGGCGGGCCGATATGTGACTAGTGCCGGAAAAATGCGGGTTTAAACTGTTTACATTGCCTGCAGATTTGTTTTTTTGCCAGGATCCAAATTCATATGTCATGCTGGGGGGATTCATTGTCACTATTCTGCCCGTGAGTAGAGATGAGCTAATGGTATAAAATTAATGAGCTTTACGCTGAATGCTGTTATTCATATATCGGACCATAGATTTTTGGGCGTGCACTGCAGGTGTGCTTCATTCCGCACTTGTATAATAAGGCAAATTCGAGTGAAGGTGTGTAAGTGTAACAAGACGAGATCAATAGCCATGCAATAACTACAGCTCAGCCGCCTGTTATGAAATCTGAAATGCTAAACAGGTGCGGACTTATACCTCTTCATATTGGAATAACCGGACCATATCATAATACTCTGAAAATGGACAGAATATGATCGGATGCCTCATTCTGTTCATTTTGAAAGCATTTTGTGCAGCTACAATCCTCTTGTTTTGTGCAACAAGAGCTTTGCTTCTTTGTTTCATGCAACAGAGTACATCATTGTTTCGTGCAACAGAGGCCACCAAAACGGCACTATTTGAAATATAAAAAGCTTTGGCACATTAACTACAACGCAACTATCACATTAATAGCAATCAAATATTACGAGCCAAGATTTGGTTCTTATTTTGAAACGTATCGGGACAACATACCTGGCCTGCTGACACACCCATCAGGACTGATTTAAAAATGTGCAGTGGTCCCCCTGATGCAGGTCAGTGGTAGTAGTGTGGGATGAGGACACAGGGGCGTGGTGGCCTCTAAGTTTGTAAGGCATGACCGTCCCGTGCAGACTATTGGACCCTGGGATTTTCTGTTTACTACTACATGCTGGAGCCATTGGTTGCGAAAGTGATGTGAAGGGGGGCTTTTGGAGGAGGCGAGCGATTGTGCTAGCTCCTTGGGGGGTGCCTCGAATCAACGGTGTAAGGCAGCAGGGTGGGGTGGTTGGGGTGCTGATTCTGTGTATAGGTAAATGGGAAGAGAGAGGGGGGGGGGGGATTGCACTGGTCCGGTCCGGTCCGGCCAATCTGTCATCTGCCTCATCGGACATTCTTGTCTTTTGTAACATCCCCATCGGAGGGCCCCTGTGGGAAACCTGGATCCAAAGCCCACCCATCTCCTTGGCCTTTGAGCGGCTCTTTCACAGAGAAAACTAGCTTTGTTGATCCATTGCTTGTCCCCTGCCCTGAACCTACCCGCTTTTTCTCACCTCCCTGTTTTCATCAATTAACGTCACACGCACTCTGGTCCACACATCACGCAGATGCTACACCATGAGTTACTTACGATTCATGTGACCAGTTAGAAGCATCATCAGGATATTTTCACCATCCATTGGAATAATTTTATTTAACAATAGCTAGACTTGTACAGCAGAGAGTTGACTTTACCATGTTGCATGGGACCAAAAGAATTCTTTTGGTCCCATCCAACACCCAAAAAACCGTTAAAAGCTACACCCTTTTCAACTGCAGTACATACATGCACACACATTACATAAGAACAACACTATCAGAAACTTGAGCGAATTACAGTCATTTATTCTAAAAATACAATTTCAGTTCATGGCCGCAATTTGTTGAAAATTAAGCTTAATTTGAGCAAAACAACATCCAATATTCGACCTACATTTGTGTTGGCTATTAGAGGTCCGGCCGCATTTCCTGTTTGCCATCATTCCCACTCATTGACAACCTCAATTTTGTGGCTTCTGACCCACAGCTTTTTTTGTGTGTTGGTCCTATTGAGAGGGGGGGCAGGTAGGGCAAACCCAAACAGGTTGGCCGAATTTTACAGCAACGCCTTCAGAAAGGCCTCCAAATGTTTGGACAGTAACCATGGCTGACACTGCCACGCGCCGGGTCCTGGGGTGGAGCTGTCCCTTCAAAAAAAAATCCAGCAAAAAACCCTTTAGCATTGGCTTAATAGGCCTACTTATGTCTGTAGCTGCCATTGGGGAGACGGGTCTAGTACCCACAACCGACCTGAAAAAAAATCGTTTTGCATAAGGCACCCGGACAGGTTTACCCACACATTTTTTTTAGAGTGAGGCCGTTAACATGTTGAACATAAAAGTCACAAAGACAAATCACTCAACTGGTTTGCCCACAAAATTCATGCTCTCTTGCCCATTTGCATCCAAATTTGTCAGGTGGTTTTTTGGGTGTGGGCTAGAGAGGCAAAACTATCCAAACTTGAGTAATAACAAGATAGATGGGAGGGGTTTTGCAGGAGGAGTTATTTGCCGGATAATGATGGAGAAGGCAGGCTGACAGCAATTGAATAATATGTTATGCTTTGAGTCAGAGTGGATTTAGGCGGCGGTGATTTGGACGGCTGGGATCCGGGGAAAGAGGAGGCGCCGCTGTTTGTGTCTAATGGTGAAATAATTATGGCTACTGGAGAAGGAGGAGCCAGACCCAAGGAAAGGCGAGCTCCGGGCGCAATTGGATCCACATTAGAAATTTCACTCAATCTTCAGGAGCAGGTGTAATTATGAAAATCGAGACGCGGGGATCTGGAAGGATTTAATGGCCTATATAGGATGGGGGGTGGGGTAGGGGCGTCCTTTTGCATCAAATACTCACTATCTCCCGAGGGAGGTATTTTTAGCTTGGCCTCGGCTTTCACGGGCGACACGTTCAGGGCAGGAGAAAATCGCGTCTGAAAATTGCTGGTTGATGAAGAGTTTCGTCAGAGGCCCAGCGACAAAGCATTACCTGAGGAATATGATCAAACGAGGATCAGGTATAACTGCTTTTATTAGACATGGGACAAGTTGAAGGAGCTTTTTTAAAAACAGCGAATTATTAATGGAAATCGTGTTTGGATGGGCTCTCAGTTACCAGCAGTAATGCAAGCAGAGTGGTACTGGTGTGCTGGTTGTTGTTCTCAGGGACTGCCAGTTTTGCTTTGGAAAATTAGTTTCATCTGTGTAGGAAGCCATATTATACTCGAAGGTAATTTTCTATGAAGATATCCTGCGTCTTGTAGAGAAAGCGACCAGTTGCTTCAATCGCAAAGAAGCTGACGAATGTGTGTTCGAATGTTCCATCCAGAATGATACATTTCTTCGAGAAAAATGGTTTGAATCATCATGGTTTCAGCCCTTCTCAGTTGAAGATGTAAACTCAGGCATCATACCACTCTGTACAGTACAGCATCCTAATATTATGTATTGCTCATCTTAAATTAATTCTAAACGCATCAAATGAACACACACACGCCACTTCTTGCGGAAAACTCTCCTAAAAATATAAGCGTAGGACCCGCTTTTAATTCCGCCTACCCGAGAGACTGTAAATGAGGCCAAACGAAAACAGTTTGGTTGAGAGTACAAGAGGCAAGAGCGAGGTATATGCCAACTGTATGTGCGCCGCCTACCTGATCCTCGGAAGTGCGGTTTTGCCTCTAGTTTTCTGCGGAAGCGAGGAAATAAAATCCTCCAACGCCGGATAGGTTTAGCAGCCCTCCTCCCATTCCTTCCCCCCGAACTCCAAGATGGTCTAATAACACTTGCTGAGATCCGGGACCAGGATCACGTTTCCGGAGTTAGCGCCCATTTTTCAGCTGTTGTGGGAGAACAACAGATTGCGTCGCTTTCTTGCTTTAATTTGGGGATGGAAGGAAAGAGGATAGTGCATCTCTGCCTGACTCGATTATTTGCCCACTCGATCCAGTCTTTCTCATTTGTTGCACAGGATTTCATTTTCGGTGCCGTCTGATGCAGGAAGGTGTTCGGACCAATATTGAAGACCTCCATGGTTAAATAGTGATAAACATCAGAGAAATTACACTTTTCATTTTTCTGTTGTAAATAGTTACAACCAACAAAGTCATTCTGTTCACATATTTTGTAACAAGCCGGTGCACCTCATTTTCTGAAGTGTAGGTCTTCAATATTGTTATTTTGAATTTGTATGAATTTTTTTGAATGGTGTCCCGACACCTACTGTACATTTGAGCTTATGAATCAAGAAACAGAAAAAAGCACCATTCGTGTGGAGCTCCCGCTGGCAAATGTTAGCCCAGCATGTAATTTGGACAAGCCAACAGGGGTAGGGGGAAGAGATGTACAGCACACAAAAAATATAGGATGACCGCACTAAATACTGCATGAAAATGACTCCTTTTTTCAGTGGTGGGGAGTGGTAGTGTGTAATTAGAGCCTCCTTTCTCCAGTTAATCCGCATGTACCGAACGTGTTTTGATTGCTCCGTGGCACGATGTTAAAAAGAGGGGTAATGCGAAGAATGTGAGCAAGATGTCATCCACGGCGGACTGATTAAACTAACATGGGAGCTAATTGAAACCCAGGATGATGGACCACGGCGGAACGTATGCAATTATGGAAAAACCCCGGGATGTAACTACCAGAGTCCAGCTTTCATAAATCAGAGGGAAATTGGGCGTAATGAACGTTTGGCTAACCACAAAAGCCTGGGTTTCCCCCTTGGAAAAGAATGCAGAGTTCTGTATATAAGAGAACGATTTGGATTATTGGCCCTTATCACGATATCCCAGATAATCAATTGCACCTGCTCCTAAAGCACACTTTATAAATTAATATCTGGCTTCATAAATAAGGGTATTTCCGGACCGAAATAGAGATATCAAAAATAGGGATGGGGAAAAACCTGCATCCGGAAGCTGTGGAAGGCCAAAATAGAACGAGTTGGCATGGGTTGAAAACGCCAGTGCATCTTTCACTCTTTATTTATTTCTTAGGCATTTTAAAAAATCACAGCCTTTTCCGGACGCCACGATGCTTCAGAATTTCAAGTTGAATAGCTCATGGCTGGCGGAATGTGCGACATATCTGTCCTGCGGGCTTTCACTGTCTGTCTGACGGCGATTATCTTGAAAGTTTTAGAGGGCACGTCAGGTGAAATAGAAGGATGATTTTTGCATGAAGGAGGTGGAAAGCCGGGGCTTCCCGGACTGTTTGCTTTCCGGCCAGGATGAAATTGCTGAGGATTATGGGCCAATTCTGGACACACTTTACTGCCTTTCATTTGATTCCAACCCCTGCTTCGTTTCACGACGCCTTCAATCCAAAATGTGCCTCCATGGAGATAGAAATGAGAATAAATCAGAAAAATGGATTTTTACGAAAAAATATATCCAAAAACAAAATCATCATTTTCAGCCCTTTCCCTAATTTCGTGACTTCCCCCCTCCAACGATATTGCGCAATATGGCTGATACGTAGTGTTATGGAATAGGTGTGTACATATCCAAGATTGCTGACGTCATAATTTTATTCCATGGCGCGTAAATTCTGGTGGAGCCTGCTGGAAGCTGCCTGACTCCATCCTGTGCAGTACGCAACCAACATGGCGCGCCTTCAATCCAGTGTTTTTTTTGCCGCTGAATAGAGGTGAGAGAAGGCATCTCTGGCTGTTGTTCCCTCCTTCTCTACCTTGAGACTGGCCTTGGTGCTGTGTGTGGGTCATTCCCCAACCGGTTAGACAGATGCGGGCCAATACACGTGTACCCTGAGGCTCCAAATTTCCGGGAGATGAGACACCACCACCTGTTTCGCTTGTCTTCGGATCCGATCTGATGATGCTGCTGCCCCACTGTAGTAGAGATCACCTTTCCAATATGGTCCATCCTTGGGGATCGTGCAGGGCATGGGTGTCTGTATGGTTACACGTGCAGTGCCGGGAGGTAAGGGGGTTAGTTGGGGCGTTTGGCAGGAGAGGCCGTTGGGAGCGTTGGCTCGACACTGAGGAGATTTCAACAAAAAAGTAACAGGGGGGATGGGAGGGGGTGGGGGGCGAGAAGGGAGGCTCCATTGCCCTCGGATGCAGATTTGCATTTCACCTAAGCTGGATTAGCTGTTGTTGTCCGCGATACTGGGCGCTAGCACTTTGCCTTTGCTATAAGCGACACCATCAACTTGGCACGTTGGACACGCTTGTTTTTAGCTCGGGAGATTTTTAAAGCATCGTCTGTAGTCAATTTCAATGGAAATATTTGAAGATCTGATATACAGTACTGGAACAGTCACATTTTGGTCGAAATTGAGTCAGGAATTGCATATAGCCCATATAAGTTATCTACTAATAAGCAAATCAACCGAAAAATTAGTTCATTTATTTATTAAGGATCATACCAAAAATAAATCCCCAATTCAAAATCATTCCAACAAGATTACTCTGCATTTCAGCTTTCATTTATATTTATATTGTATCTCGAATCCTGTTATGTGAAATGACGTCATATAGAGGGGTGAAATTGTCTACGAAAAAAATTTAGGAACATGAATTCAAAGCGTTCGTGATGCATTTCACCCCTCCATTATCAACATTGGATATATGCAGAGTATTTGAAATGGCTTTAATACCGTAATTTATCAAATTCACTCATGTGGTGGGTGCCAATAGAATGGTGATGCAGTTTGAATATGTCAAAACTGGATGTGACATTTGGGACATTGAGTAATGCTATAGAGCATACACTACATTTATAACATTCGGCATATTTAAAGCGAACAACTGGCAATAACTGAAACTTTTATATTTTATGTTCATTGCAAAAATAAATGTTCTGCAGTAGAGATTACTCTTGTGGCAATATTTTTGGAGGCAATATTCCCGAATATTCTACTGTCAATGTGTGGGCATGTAATAAATTACATATTTTCCAGTATTACCGTACTAATATTTAACCATGAAAAATTGATGACAAATGGCCCTTCTTTATGGGTAGGGATTTTTTCATTTATCTTGTCAAAGTCTAAATATGAGTAAAGTATTGAATATAATAAGCAAACTTAATCGAGGAGAGCATATGCCTACTGTATCACATCACGTAAGCCCAAACCCTCAAAAACTGAGCTGAAAATTGTAGTGTTCCACAAACCGGACCATTTAAATTACATGTAATTGAAGTAAATTTTCTTTGCAATTTACACTTGTGGGAGGGTTGTGAAAATTCCAAATTCCACGCAAGAAGATTCCAAGCCTAGTGTATACGGTTAAACAAATTGGTCTTTTCCGAATATAACTAACATCTGCGGATAATTTTGTAACCATAAAAAACATGAAACGGCGTCAAGTTTCAAAAAGCCTTAGTCTCGACTTCAAGTGTTAAGGTGCACATTATACTGTTATAAGATGTGGACTATAGAAATTAAGGCCTCAAAACCTGTGGTGCATTTTTTTTAACTGAGTTAAAAAAGCAAGGTAGCGTATCAATAAGTGTGGGGTTGGGCAGGGTGTAGTGTTGGGTCAGGAGGGTCGGTCCCGCTTATTTCAGAAGGAAATAATGGTAAGGTGGAAAGGCATAGGGAGGCACGTGGCGAGGCACGCAGGTTCCTTCTAACATTTTTTTTACCTGTTGTTCCTTTCCGGGACTTATCACCTGGGATTGGTGGCTTACCCACACTCAACCCTCCACCAGCAAAAAAAAAGGTGGGCCTCTAATTAATTCGACCCATTTTTTTCACAGAATAGCGGTGTAGTATTTGGGTTGGAAGCACATAGGGATGGGTGGTTTAGGTTGTAGAATAAACCGACCTTGAGTGCTTTGTGCAGGGTGCTTGGAAACATGCCTAGCTTTTGTAATCAGCTGTCAAAAGAATGCATTCAATAATTACTGAATGACCCAACAGTACAAGGGACGATGAAAAAAGAGGGGTGGGTGTTCCAAATTAATTTCTTTGTGATACTAATCCTCTGCAGTCGATATACTGCTGACAAAGTCATGACAACAATAAGTGGCCAGTTGTATGAACAGGTGTAAAATTTACTACCTTATACTTACCAGTAGATAATTGTGGTATGTGTATATTGTAACCAGGTCTCTATAATACTGAAGTGAATTAATATATTGGCTTGGTTTTTAATTCGCATAATTTTTTACACCCTCTGGCACACACGTATTCCAAAAATTCCTCCCTATAAATTTTTCAAAAACCCCCTACTTCCACCTCCACAAATATAGGACCGATATTAAATTTTTGGACAGCAGCAGCCAGGCATTGGGGGTTCTGGAAGCGGGGTGGGGTAGGAATGATGTGAATTTTCTTTGCAACAAAAGTGATAAGTGAGTGCCTGAAAGTGTGTAATGCTGGAGGCGATGCGGCTGCAGCTAGGCGGACACTCGAGCGGCTACTATTTCATTGTGTCAGCCCAGATATCTGGGGCTTCCCAATAAGGAAGGAAGCCGAAGGGAAATGAACGGCCTGGCAAAAGTTCGCAACTTTCATTTTATCTCCCGGACGAGGGAGAGAAAGGAGATGGCGGTGGCTTGGTTTGGAGGGGGAGGTGGGGGAGGGAGGAAAAGGGAGGGGGGGATTTTGCTCGGGGGCTCATATTTCAAAGGAGAATGTGATTCTGTCCATATGAGGAGCCCTTTTCCTGCATCAGGCGTTTGACTTATACTAGGTCCCACCCCCACCATCACCCCCACCTACCAACCACTCTCTCTCCCCCTCTCTACACTCTTATCCGTAATCGAATTGGGCATTTTCTCGTGGGTAAGGCATTATTGAAAAATGTGTCGATATGTCCTCTCCGGAGTAAATGAGTTCGGGAGACCATTTTTCACCCTGGAGCTCTGGTAAATAATGGAACAGCTGGAGTCAGAGCTCAAGTCGATACTTTATGTTTTGACAATTTCATGAGCCAACGGTGCTTACGTTGGGTACCAAGCCGGATAAGATATTTTTTGCCAATACGTTTTCCGGTTGAATAAACTTTTATGGGTATCTCTATAGTGATGCAGGGGTACTATTGCTAAATGTGGTCAAGAAAAATGTGACATTGTTGTCAGAAATCATTGTAGTCTATGAAGTCATGGTGTCAAACCAAGGACCAGTGAGTCGTTCATTATCACCATCTGGGTATTTCCTTCTATGCGATTATCAACGAATAAACATATTAATATGGATGAATCACTAAGTATGATCTTCAAAAAAATGTGTAACTCGACATTCTCCCTGCCAGCTGTCTATACTTTTTTTTAAATTCAAATGCATACCGGATCAAATTGTGCATTCAACCACTTTCTTTGGAATTCCTATACAGTATAGACATGACATGACGGTGGCATCTACTGAATGAGAAGGGTTTTTCAAATAAAGTTTTAAGTTTGCTAATTTTTGTATTAAAAACAGAGTGGCTATATTATTGCATTATTAATTTTAATAACAAAATGCATGAAAGAGTGAAAGTTGATAAACCGGATATTACAGAGCACTTACGCCTTCATTGAAAGAAATTGCTAAAAAAAATAGCATTGAATAAGGAAACACCAGCAATGCTTACCACTCTATTAATGTTTGCCAGAATTGGCAGTAGTAAACACGAGTCTTTAGAAAGAGATTTCCATTACGATCAGCAGCGCAATGTCAGCGAACAAAAAGAGGACCCCCCCTCTCCCCCCCCAAAAAAAAACTAGCAGCAGATGGGGGGTACCCCTAGTCCGGAGGAAATTTTTCTGCCGGACACAATATAATCATCAGGGAGCAGAGACAAGGAAGACTCGGTTAGTTTTTCCCATGCTGCATGCAGGGATGGCTAGGACGCCACATGTGGCGAAATATGATAGGCCGAGTCCAGACACGTTTTGCATTCATTCAGTCGGACGCACCTTTGAGGCGGTGTACTCTAGTGTGGCTGCCGGCTATACAGTCCCGTCCGGAAGGGAATCCACACAGTCCTGGATGCTGCTGCAGAGAGGGGTCAGGGACAAGGTGACAACCCCTACTACCATCCTTGTGTACCTGGCTGAAAAGGAAAATGACCCCGGGAGGAACCAGAGGTGGGGACTTTCTTTTGTGCGCCCCTCCCGAGCGTGTGTGAATATGTGTGGACTCGGGGGGGTGTGTGATGATGGGGGGTGATGGTTCCCACCGGACCCTACTACCCCTGTCTTCCGCTGGACGTGTCCACTCTTTTTCTGTCCGGGGCGTAACGGTTAAAACCAGTTCGTGAAATTTAAAAATTTTTGGGAGGGGGCCCCCTTTGCTGAATGAGGGAAGGGTGGCCATCCTTGTCCCAGAGCCAGTTGGGGCTAGTATGTTGTGTATGGATGGGGTGGGTGGGTGGGGTGTATGGGAACTGGGAGGGAAGGGGGGGCCGTCGTGGCCAAGGAGGTCCATGGTCAGCTAGTAGTCCACTCTGGTCCGCCGCAGCATGGAGACCTCTACCATACTCAGGTATATCTTAGTTGCTGGTACATATCGGACGAGTGGCATAGTGTTCAGGTCCAAAGTGTTTCTCTCAGACGGGTCACAGGTAGTTTTTGGCTATGGGTGGGGGAGTACATATGCGCATGTGTGTTTCATATTGGGGGTGGGCTAGGGGGTGGTAGGGGGAGGCACAATCAATGTGGGGCTAATCGACGAGCTAATGCGGGGCCAAACTTCCACTGACCCACACGCTCAATTTGCAGTGCTTCAATTTCGAAGCATGTTCAAAAAATGGGTGAATTCACATTGAGCTCCTCGTTTTTTTATTGGAATAGTATACAAACTGCAATATTGATATTCCGAGCTGAAATTCAGCTTAGATGTCGATTTATGGTTCTAGAGTGCACCATTCGCGAGTGTTTGCTAAGACCCTTTTGAAAAGTCGCTGAAAGATTCGGTGAAATTTTGAGTGCCTCTCCCCCTTTTACCACTCACCCCCCTTTTTCTTCCGCCATAATGGCAATACGCGTGCACCATTTCGTATCCAACTGAAGAAATTACTAATTGACGCAAAGGCTTGATGGGGACTAAAGTTAAGCTTCCAAAAAAATATTTGAGGGATGGTAAAAGAGGGGGGGAGGGGGGAGCTAAAAAGATGGAGGGTTGGAAAAGGAAGGAAGAAATGTATTATTGAGTTCCAGAAAGGCCTCGACATTTTCAAATCGATGCCCCCAGTGCTCCTTCGGCCATTGCATCGTTGGATGAAGAGGGGGTAGAAGTGGGTGGGGAGGGTTGAGATGATGGGGGGGAATTATATAGGAGGGGTTGAGGAACTGAATCGATGAGTCCATGCTGACTCACGTCCGATGGGTCCCCTTCTTTTACTGCCATGCAAAAAAGGCACTGGAAAAACCTTTCTAGATGAACCCATCCGTCACAAGCTCTCATGAATTCTTAATCTTTTTATTCCGCTACCACCCCTAGTATACTCTTGGGACAGATTTCAGAGCGGAAAGGGGCGAGGTACTTTTTTTACTTTTTTGAGGAAAAAAACTTGAGCTAAAAATTGTGCTGACTGAAGAAAGGAAGTCCGGCCACCTCCATTTTCTTTTCTGGCACCAGGCCATTTCGGAAGTATATGCCCGTATCTCTGATTTCTGGCGGAGCCGAAAGGGACATGAGAGAGAGAGATAGGGGAGTTTCAGGGAGGCAGTTTCCAACCCGAAAGTTAGTTGAGGCAGTCGTGTCGCAAAATATTCCGAGGAAGAAAAGCCAGCTCGAGCTGGCTTCCTGTTTCGGATTTTGCAAGAGCGGAACAGGCCGGAGATAAAAAGGGAAAACCTCGTTTTAGCTCGCTGTGTTTGTAAACATGGCAAGGAACGAAAATGTGTCAATTTGCTTTTTGTTGCGATTATGCCCAACAGGAACAATTTTCGTGATTGTGATATTAATCTGAAAATTTTGTGACAACTACATCATGTATGTTGTTAGCACATCATGAAACTTATGCACAATTTTATCTCTTAACATCTGCCCTTCTTTGTTTCCCAAAAAGGAACACACCCTGCAATTTGTTGGCATAGTGGTTTCTCCCAACTAAAAAAAAAATCTTCCTAATTAGGCGGGTGCAATAATAACAAGAATCACATGTGTGTCCAACGCACGAAAGGCCCACCGGATTCCAAAGTGTTCTCCCCCTCCAAACAATGATTGTTATTACCCTTCTGGAAAATTGTTGCCGACATTGCTTTTGGCATGTAAGTTAGCCTCAGCATCTGGGAAGTACGTCCCACTTCCTTCCTCACCCCCCCCCCCCCTCCAAAAAAAAAAAAAAGTACTGTGGTCTATACCCCTGGGTAAAAGGGGAGTTTTGGCCGGACTCGGAGCGTAAATGAGCTCCGAATTGCATAAATAATGTTGGGCGGAGTCCAGTCTTCCGTTTTTAGGGAGGCCCGAGGAACACCACAAACCTAGGCTCTTTATTTCTATTTAGGCGGCCTGAGTCGTATTTCACAAACTAATTGTAATCAATATGACAGTTTGCTCGTTTAAATCTCGCAGGCAAGGCAGCTCATGGGNCCCCCCCCACCTAAACTCCGTACTACTTCCCAAATGTCGCCTATAGGAGTTGGGTGGTGTAAGGATCGATTTTCCGCATTACTTTTATGGATCCAATCAGGCTTATGACCCTTCAAACTTTCCAGTTTATTGCTTCATGTAAAGTGTGTGTCCCAGCATTACCGGGCCACATTACGGCCCCCAAGGCAAGTGCAAGTTATGATGCGTTGTAGGTGCTTGCAGTTGCGGGCACAAAGTCAAAATATCGCTAACGGAATTTAAACGGGCCTTACCCCTTCCCACACACCCCACCCATAGCACACATGGTGCTATATAAGAGCTAGTCCGCCTCCTTTTCCTCACGTGTGCGTTATAAAACGACACTTTTAATAGCCCCCATAATTTTCCATCGTCCAGCAGGAATTTTCGACCACTTTTTTAGCCCTCTTTTGGTGGGATGGTTAGGATTTTTTGGAGGCAAGTTTTGAGACCCAGGGTATATAAAAGAAGTTTTTGGAGTCCCCCCCCCGTTGCTAATTCCGGTGGCTGGAATTTCAGGGGGGGTGCTGGCGGCTTTCTCGATAGGCGTAAATTACTGCCTCCCGACAAACAATTTGGTCTATTGCATGCTATCACTGCTGGTCCCTCGTAAAAGTATAGGTGGAGAAGTTTCTTGCCTGCGGTTTCCCCACGTTTCCTCAATATGAAGCCAGTCAGTGTCGCTTGGCTTCCAACCTTTAAATACTTCTGTTGGTTTTTGACTTTTATTAGGGGGGTTAAGATGTATTCATACCTCACTTAACTTTATTTACGAGTCGGGAGAGAGCCTTTGGGCATTTTTTTAATTGGGCAAAAAGGGTATGCCGGTAGCTGTTTTATGCATTTTTTGAGGGGTGAGTCAAGGACCTGTTTGTATTTGGCGAAAGGCTCTTAGCACTTGGGAGATAATTTCACTTGGCGTAATGTACGTAAGGTGCTGAAGAAAGAATGCGATGTGTGGCAGTATGTTCTGTGGATTAGGTCAGATGAAGCAGAAATTATTTTTAAATATGTCTTCTTCCTTTGAACTGTGGTAAATGCAGAGGATAGTAGGCCTCATTGCGTGATGACGGAATTGAAAACTTTTTTTCTTTTGACGTGGGTTTATTTTTGCATCTTTGTCAATATTTTGTATAATGTTGGTGCTGCTTGCGCTATTTTGGGTGCATGTATCGTAGGTCAGAAGCAGGTTAAAATTTTACAGAATCTTGGATAATTTTTTCGACATATGGCCTGATCGTGAAGAGGCAATAAGTGAAATTTGATTAATTTTCATTGTCCATAATGATTGTCAATGAAAGTTTTCTGTGGGTTAGTCGATGCTATCGATGCTGTAATGATACACAGTATGTGACTGGTACAAATACACTGATTTATTAACAAGGCTAGCCTGGTAGCCGTGGGAATGCTTATTTTTTGTCTATTACATTAATGAGTCATTGTGGTTTTTACAGTAAACTTGTTGTTTAGGGACATGAGGATTATTTTGCACAACAATATTGCGTTAGTCATTTGAGCTTAATACCAATTTATTGAGAAATTATTTATTACAAAATAATAGGATGTTGATAAGTAAATAACATATTTCTCGGGCGTTTACAAAAGCACTGTATACACATTACATGAAGCACTTAAAACAAAAAAAAAATGTTAACAATTTCTTGTCAGCAGTATATCATATTATATCATGAAGCATATCGTTGCACAATAAAGTTTGGTAATATTTGATTTGTTTGGGGAATCCGAGGCAGACAATGTCATGAGGCATGGGGAGAGGAGGAAACTGGATATCCCCAAGAAAACTCACTCTACCCCCGCAGGAAATTCATCGATGTTATTTTCATATGAAATAATAATAGCCAAATCTATGCCAGGACATCAGACTGAGGTAATAGACTGAGCCTTTACACCACCATGCTAATAGACACACACACGGCATGTTTTGATCATCGGCTAGAAAAAATTATTATACACCTTGTAGGCCTCCATTGCACTAGAAATTGGCCATGCATTATGCACCATATGTCATCGACCTTTAAATTAACAAATGGCGTGTGGTGAAGGCCTGTGCAATGACATTTCATGCTACGGACCTATTCTTTTAAAACGAGGCATTATATCACGGCTGATAATAAGGAGAACCTCACCTGGTCAGTGACTTGCATTCCAAATGCAGATGGCCACTGCATTGCTTTCATTACGTTTCTAATGGTAGTTTTTTTAAAAATCATAATAGCACAAAGTTTGTATTATCTTAGCACTGTATTTCAAACGTGGTTTTTGCCAGTTGCACAGTTTTCATTTTATTCACGCACTGGTACTGAAAAAAACAACTGATATTACATCTGGACTCTTTCAGCTAAATGTAGCACATCAGTGCAGGGGACGAATTGTTCAGTGAATGTCCACACCGCACTTGCCCTTACAGTATTGCTTTATGTCACGACGTCATCATGTTAGACGAAAGGCCTGTATATAACTATTGCTAATAACTCACTCCTGACTCCTGTATTTAAAATTAAAAAATGAATATGCAGATTGTTCCACATAATAGTTCGCAGTACCATTCCTTTGCCTCCAGTGCTCTGCGAACAAGAACCCATCTTTACTTTTTACCAATGTCTTTATGTGAATACTTACGTTCAAAAAGCAGCATCACTAGGTTCTTCCCACTCACAACTGCATGTACACAAAAATAGTACAAAAATAGTGTCTGCCCATGCCAAGAAATAAGGAGCAAGACTATTCCCTGGCCCTATGGTGTATTAGGTGCATACGAGCTGTATTTACCCTCCATATTTCGAATATTTTGCCCCAACCATGTACTTTTATACTTGAGGATATCCAGGAGTAGACATCTAAGATATCGATCGTAGCGCCCTCTAGTCAAGAAGCGCGCCGGTTTGAACAGTAGGAAGCCAGCGCTTGCGAGGCGGATCCCCTCCTATCGCTATAGACCCCTGGTATAAGGTGGGGAGTGGGGGGGTGGGGATGGGAATAGGAGGAGGTTTAGAAGGAGGTGGGAGGTCCAGCCAGGATGTAAGAGGCTCCCCACTTCCGCTTCCTGGAGGAGCCGGATTGGAGGGGGCGTTCACTCGGCATCTCATTAGGCGCCTGGCGCCCATGCAGCGAGCCCCGCTGCGCCAATCAAGAAGAGCGGGGGACTATTGATCACCAGGAAAAGGGGGGTCCAAAAGGGGGCCTTCTGCCCAAAAAGAAGTGGGGAAAGGGGGGTAGGGTCTGGGGGGGTCCGTCGCCTTGCCATCTGCATCGGGGGCGGAGCTGCCGAGGGCCAATCGGGGGGGCCATCCGCCTTATTGGCATCTCAGAACCATGCCAAAATTTCCCTAAATCCCCCCCCCCCCTCTTTCTAGCCTCCCACTGACCTCCCACCCACTGTAAGTAAAAGAAGGGGGAAAGTTGGGGACTAAAGGGGGGGGAGGGGGGGTTGGAATTGGAAAAGTCCAGGGAGTCATTTCTGCAGCTGGCCCCACTTTCCTTTTTCGTTTCCGCCTGTAATTAATGGCGGGTAATGCCGGGTATTTTAAACAGGGGAGTTGGAGGAGGGAGGGAGGGAGAGGGGGGGGGATTGATTACCTCCCTACCATTTCCCTACCCAAATCCTTCCCCTTACGACCCACCCACACCCATCCTGGATTTTATGGATGACTGTTGAAACTGGAAGTAGATATATTTTTAAAAACTGCTTTTTAAGGGGGGGGGGGGGGACCCCACCCTTCTCCCACCCACTCCCCCTAGCCCAATTGGTAATTTGCGCCCTGAAGATGCCTCGGCATCCAATCAGGTCGCAAAGTTTACTTTGGCACTGCTGGAGAGCCACGGGCGCGAGACAATCTCATTATTATTCACGCCGTAGATGCGGCACTGTCATTGCATTGAAAGGATTTAATTTTAATTTAGGCTCCGGCTGAAGAAGTTCTTTGTCCAATGATGGCGGTTGTCTTCTGACAAGAGCGTCTGAATATATAGAAAGGCAAAACCCAATAAGGCGCGCTTGTCTACTGAAGAAAGTTGGACGTTTTCCCGTTTGGAGCGCCACTGCTGTTCTTGAGACGCGGCCTGCTTCAATCTGTGAAGCCTCTCCCCAGCTGCCCGAGTCCGGTCTTTTAGCGATGGACCACTTTTTGGACCATTGACCCAGTTGCTGGCCAGGGCAGCTGAACATAATTGATAGGGGCCAGTTCAAGGTGGAGGACTGTTGTGGCACTGGCCAAACGGGTTTTGCATCGCGATTCCCTCGGGCTTCAAAGGGAGAGAGAGAGAGAGGTAGCGGGGGGGGGGGGNNNNGGGGGGGGGCTAGTTATTCACGTCTGCTGTCCGGCTCACTCACACACACACACACTCACATGTGAGGCGGACGGGTGGCTCGCACCTCCCTTTTCAAACGGTTGAAGGGCCGCCAACACTTTTTCCGGGGATGCGGGAGGGTTTTTTTAAGGTTAAAGGGGAGCTGTTGGATGATGCTGGACGGGGAAGGTTGATGCATCGAGGGCAGATTCAATGTGGATGTCAGTCATAACATTTGGGGAACAAATGTCCAGGGGGAGTCAACAGCCTTGGAGAGCATGGGGTAGGGGATGTTGGGGAGGTTATAAAAAGTGGGTGGTAATAATGGAGGGGGGATTGAAGACGGGCTAGTAGGTCATTGGTTGTCTGGTCGATTTCTGCGGGTTAAAGGTATTATATCGATATCTGATTGGATAGAACTGGACGGTTTGTTGTTGGTCGTCGCAACAAAACAATATTGGCGAGTAATTTTTTTGTGTGGGGTATCGAAGAGATATTTTGTTACCTGGTTGTGAGAATTTGGTTATGTAGAAATAAGCTCATGGTGATATTAATATTTTGTATAAAAAAATTAAGCGAGAAATGCATGGCAAGCGCTGGGGTAAACAATCCATATGTGATCTATATATTAGCATATTGCATATACCACACCCTGCGCAACATCTAAAGGACGCAATATATTTTTACCATCATCAGAAACGATAATTACAATCATAATCATAGTCTACTCTGATAACCATATTATAATTAGCGACGCATAGACCAGAGTATATTATATTTGCTCCTATTTTCATTTGCACCAACGGTCCGTTTTAATGCAGGACATTCATATGAAGCTGTGGTTTCAAATGACCGGGCATCAAAGGCAGCAGACACGATCCTAAAATAGCGACTGGATAATACTGATTGGCCCCCAGCTTTTTTGCGCTATATTCCTGGGCACTGCCAATTGAGCACATTATCCCCCCCTTCCCATCAAACTCTTTTTTTTTGTTGCTCACACTCTTATTTGAACGTCCTCCCTTTTGTGAATCTGCCTACTTTCTTTTATGCCCGGCGCTGAAACAAGGATGAAAAATAAGCTCACCTTAATTCCTAGCGATAATAGCCTTCAGGCAGGCCCCAAAAATCTGGCGCATAAATCTCGAGCGCGATGTTGAAAACAAAAGGTTAATGATAGTGGGTGCTAAACAAAAGGGTTGTGAGGGGAGGAGCAATCTTACTCCTGTCCAAGAAGTGCTTGGAAGCTCTCCCATTAAATTCGGAAGTAGGCTTAACTTCCCACGCTTTTTTTTAAAAAAAAAAATCCGCTTAAAATTTTTTGGCCAATATGTGCCACATGTTTACGTCTGGTGGCTTCATTCACACACTCACGCAAGGATGTTAAAATCAGTGCTCCCCATACCCGCACACGCCCACACATGTTTGCAGCATTGAATCAAGGACCTCGTGCATTTTTTTTTAACCTCCACCCCCCCCCCCCCTCCACTACTACCTCCCCACTCACCCCTCCTCCCACTAAACCCTGCTAGGCGCCGCTTGCCAACAGCAGGCAGTCGCAAAGAGCCGCTAAAAGTGGCCGGATTGAGTGCAACCAGTCTTAGTTTTTCGCGACAATTTTAACTTAAATTGCCAATATGAGATAAGTGCGACAAATGGACATTGGACTTGGCGATGCCCGTCCCAGGTGACATGGTACGTTTTTTTTTTAGTTGCTTATTAACACGGCTACTAACCATGTGAATGAACTTGGTTCAATAATAATAAATAACATGGTTGAGAAAGTAGGTGCGGCTGCGCGTGGGCTAAAAATGGCGCACTGTTGGCACTGATTCATCCCTGACAGGCACGAGAGATTGATCGAAGCAAATGCAGATCGATAGAGTTGAAAAAGTAAAGGAAAGGGGGCCTTGCAGTATGCACTTTCAGCCATTTTTTTATACATTGCCCTTGGGCTCTGAAATGCAGATTAAAACTGGGTTTATCGAGAAAGGGCGAGCAGGAAATCATGTTGGCAACCTGCAATGAAGCTGAGAAAAAAAAATGCAAACAAAAGTTGACATTGATTCCTTTCCAAGTTGCACGAAGGTTGCAAAGCATTTCTCGCCTGTTTGACCAGTAAGAAATGCAGACGTAATTGTTGTGCATAATTAGCTAGAGTTCCGGTCCTGATAGTTACGCCGTCATTCGTTGCAAGCACGGAACTCGAGCATTTGCAATCAGCATCGTTCAAGAAATTGGCGATAAGGAGCCGTGTGCTCGAGCCATGCGCACGCTATTTGTTTTTTTCAAACACTTGTTTTTCCCATATCGGTAATAATAATTATGGGGCAACTTTCGTTAGGTTGGGTCGAAGTGTCAAGAGTCCGATATTTTGCCAAAAATCAGCACCAATATGCAATAAAATTGTAGAATTGGTAGACAGGTTACGACAAACATATGCCTAATATGACGTTGAGTTGAAAATTCATCTGCGTATCCAATATTCGTAATTGTCCAGGAACAAAGGAGTTGCGCAAAATTTTCCTTCCAGCAAATCGATGGCTGCTGGAGCGTGGATTTAGATTTTTAAATTTATTTTTTAGTACTTCTGGATTTTCTTTCCCTTTTCCAAAAGGGACCCGTGCACTCATTACTGATTAGATGAGATTGAGTCGAAGCCCGGCAAGGTCTCCTTGAGGCTGAAACCAAACAAATGACGGGATTGGTCTGGGGGACTTATATATGATGATGATGGCAAAGAGAGGAGGAGGAGGAGGAGGAGGAGGAAAATCCATGATTCTCTGAGCAGGAAAGGAAAAAGATGAAACTGCTGGAATATAGTGTGCCATGGTATACATAGGTGTAATGCTGGAGGGCTGCATGGCTAGGGAAAGAGAGGAAAACTAGAAGCTAGGCTAGAGAGAAGCGTCCATTTATTGCAGAAAATCCCTCCTCCGTCCCCAAGACTCCTTCTCCGTCGCAATTCCTGAGCTCCAGGCCATTCCTGAGTTTCCCAATTAAAACTTTTGACATTTTGGTAACTAACAGCACTGTCACATGCGAAATATTCCTCCCTCTCTTTTATTCGCAATCCCTCCCAGTTTTAAAATTTATTTTCCTAGATTGGGAGTTGCGCCCGTTTGTAATAGGTTCAACTAGTGGAGAAGATTTCTTCATAATTGCTTTGGAAAGAGTCGGCAGCTCCAGGGTTTGGAAAAAGTTGGACGTCATTTTTCACTCCAAAGCTTGGACTTTCGATTCTATCGGTCCGAAAGTCCACTAATTGGGGACTTTGCCCTTCTTGGAATCACAATGAATTTTGGAGTATCCTATACCCAGCAATTATGTTTCAAACAGCCCTCCTTGAATATGTCTGCGATAATATCGATATTCCTGGGTGGCATCTTGCCCACTTGACCAGACAGAATTTGCCATTTATATAACACACCTGTCTTCAACACTGCTGCCTTAGGAGGACATTCCTGCACATCCTAAGACATAACCTCATAAATGCACGTATAATGACGCGGCTACCCACACTTAGGTCCCCAGCACCTCCTCTTCAGGTCCACAAATTTTCCCACACTTTTCTCAGCACCAAGCCTACCTGTCTTGGGCTCAGAGTTTTCTGGATGGTCAACCACGCCACTGCATTCTTATACCGTATAGGTGCATGGGAAAACTTCCGGCATAAATAAGGCCCATCACTCACAGTGGGCCGGACCTTTAATTAAAATCGTAATTCTCGCGGAAGGAAGAAAAGGAGGAAGCGCGTGTATTGTGTACATTATCAGGCTTGAGAAAAGAGGTGCCAGAGGTTTTTTGACATGTAAAAGACAATTTTCTCTCTCAGTGTTAGTTAGGTAGGCTTGATTTGCTGGCATCTCCCAAGATGGAGCGCGCTGCATCCCCTACAGACCTATTGAACGTTTTCTTCGCACTTTGCTTCCTTCTTCCCCAAGCCGGCTCAGAAAAGTCCAAGAAAACCCGAGCGCTTGGTTTATTGGACGAACCGGAGTTTCATGGCATGACGCGGGGGAGCCTGCCTTCGTGACTTTTGTATGGAATTGTACGGTCTGGCTGTGTGCTTGTTAAGATCGCTCAAAAACGAAATTGGCATACCTGAAGTTATCTCAATGTTGCGATTACTTTAGAAACCAATTGGCACACTTGAGCTTGAGAAGAAGTACAAAAAAATTGCTGATCGGACTATCAGCAGTGGGCTTCACATTTAGAAAATTTTCGTAATTAACGTAACATTTGTGTACGTTATGGTAACATATGCGTGCATAAAAAATAAAACGTGCAAAGTGCAACACATGTGTGTCTGAGATTGTATATTTCCGTGATAGATTAATTGACAGTGAGGCAGGCTAATTGAGCACAATTGATCCATGCTCTATAATTATATTTATACTCGCAAAGCGAGTTATATTTATATTTTGGCTTGAACACCGGTGCATAGCACCAATTATGATATGAATATATCAGAAAAATTATATGATATGGCACCACCTACACGTGTAAGCAAAAACAAAAGCTCGATCACTCCTGTCTCGTATATCAAGTAGACCTTGTGGCATAAAAATAATTCATAATATCTGTTGCACCGTGTGGGCAATATGCACAAGTGTTCCGGAAACACACTTGCAGTACCTGCACGTGCCGTATCCAAATGCATTATGATCGTGCACATGCTTATGAGCAATGCACAATTGCACGGAAATTGTCTGCCAGATTTTGGAAGTAAACTAGTTTGGGCTAGTAAACTAGTTTGGGCTAGTAATTCAAGTCGTGAGGATCCACAAAAGTTCGTGAGCAACCCAATACATACACTTCATTTTTTTATTTTTTTTGCAGCTTCCCTCCCCAACTGCTATACACCTCAGCCGTTGCTTTTCTTCTCTCGAGCGCAAAATTCCCACTCGAAAGTAGCCACCCCCACCTTCCCCCCAATCCTCCCCAGCAGCAAGCCCTACCCACAGTAAAAATTCATGCCCGATGCTGTATGTGGGTTAATTACGAACGGTAGCCTGCATGCTAATTACCCCTACACACGTGGAATGGAAATGACCTGAGAAGAGGAGTAGAAAGGCAGGCAAAAAAGTGCTTATTCCCCTCTCGAAATAGGAGAGATATTTTCTCACCTCTGCAATATTCGCATGGAGATGGGGAGGATCATACAGAAAGAAAACTGCTGCTTAATTTACGAGTCAGTAAGCAATAAAATAATTGTGCAACCCCCCCCCCCCACCCCCCTGCTTCTAGTTAGTTAGTCAGTTTTTATAGTGACATTGCTTTTTGATTTAACTTGGTCTCGATGGCTTCCAATCTCTATTTTCAGCGCCTGATTTTTTGCGCAAATATTTTTAACGATGACTGAAAGGGAAGGTTTGGAAGCTGTAAAGAAAACTTGATGGCCTATTAATTAGGTAGGATTCCTGGTGTAAAAATGGGGCAGAGGCGATTGGTTCGCATCACGAGGGAATTTAATTTGCATGCGAGATGGCCAAATCCGGTGTTTCGGTTTTAGCACGCAATCCATAAAGCATTCACCGTGACAGGTGTGAAACAGAACATGTGCATAGTCTGGAGTTATCGAGCGAGAAAAACACTGCGATTTTCAGTACAAGAGAAGAGAGAATGTCGTGTCTATATAGCACCCATTCTTTTTTTATTTAAAAATTGTTTGTGTCACATGTGTTCTTGTGTGCTTGAACTTTACAAACTGCAGAGTAAGCGACCAGAAATTTCCTTTGCAGTAGCTTTGCAAACTCCACTCACTAATTAGAATAACGTGACTGTAATTGATAGCTTTGTCTTGTTGTCTTAGTCTCTGGTACACGGAGGTTCGCTTCCTTTTTTTTTTAACCGGTCTTGTGTTGCTGTTTCTTTTTGTGTAGTCATGTCTTGGAGCGTTCAGGTACGATTTCACAAACAAAGGGATTTGAATCGCAGTTACCTTTGTCTTCAATTTTTGAGCAGTCAGGTGAGAGGGTTAATTATCCTAGTAGTAGGTAAAAACCTCGACGTGAAAAGCGAAGAAACGATCCTGTAATTCGCCGGCAGCAACTCTGGTATTTTTGCTCCACATTTTTGACTCATTATTTTTCGGAATATATAGACCTGCTGTATAGTGCTACGCCTCCTGCGTCAACTTTCGGCTGGGATAAATAAACTTAAAATGCGGATCTTACTTATCCGAAAACGCCGGAATGGCTGAAAAGTTCAGTTAGTGTGGCAATAAAAGTCAAGCTTGTTTTTATTAGCACGTGGCTTGCGCCAAGTTATTAATATTTTACGCCCTTGACATGTTTTTGTAACACGGAATGATGTCATCAGGATGAAGAACGAGTTGAACAAAGTATTGTAATTTATTGCTAACGTGAATCCTTAACAGTTGTTTTAGCTTTATTTTTCGCCAATTTTTTTATTATAAAATCGTCCCTGCATGTGTTTACCCGCCAGCTCTATTTCTGGACCCGCTTAAGACGAAATGCTTCGAAAAATAAGGCGACAGACACAATGAGCGCAGTGTTGTGCAGAAGTGCATATGTATTTTCGCAGGCCAAAAGGGACCCAAAAATAAAAATGGAGGCCGAAGTTTCATTGAAGGGACCCCCCTAGGCGTTTTTCGGGGCGTGATGGGGGAACATGGGAGCAACCAACCAATGCACGACACCAAAGAGAATCGATCCCAGATGGACTTCCGTCAGCCCCCCACCCCCCTTCCTTTTGTCCTCCTATGCTTGGGGGACGCCTTATCCGCCATAAGTGTGTGGAGAGTGCCTCAGTATATATAGCCAGAAACTTTTTTTTTCCCTCAATATTTCGACCTTACGTTACACTCAATCAGTCAGTTTGCTAAAAAAACGAGCTTTATTTTGAATTGTTCATTTATTGCATAGAACAACAACGAAGCATAAGTCAATGCTAATCACAGCACTTATAGGCACTAAAATAATTTGATTAATTAATACCTCAGCTTTTCATGTAGAATTGTGCATTTATTAATGTTTTCACTCGATTTGAGCCGAATTCTTCCGAAAGTTGAACGTTGGAGATAAAATATTTTTATCGTACTTATCCGCTAGGTGCACCATTTTATTATAGCGTTCTACATTTTTGGAGCATTATTATGTCAACCGATTGTCAGAAAACAACCGTCATCACTAGTGTGGAAGCGTAAACTGGACCGAACGACACTATTATACAGCAAAAATGTCCGTCACTCAACAAATGGCTCTTGTCTGCGTTTGGTCCACTATAGTATGCAACGTACCGTATCATTTGAAGCCAAAAAAGTCCGAGTTTGAAGCGAAATAGGGTTGACCCGAGAGGAACGAAGAGAGGAGAAAATGGCGAGAGATGCGAAGCCGGCTGCCATTGCTGGGCACGAGCCGAAAGGGCGGTCGAAGTCTCCGGGCCTGCGCAGCTCCGGATCGTCCTACCATTTCCCCCATCCAAAAAAAAAACCCCGGAGATCTCTCACCTGTGTCCACCTTTTTCTGTCATTTTCTGACGTCTCCGGAAGTTTAAGAGCCTCTGGCCAAAAATTGGGAGAAAAATAAACCATTCCACCACATTTTCGACCCCCCGTGGGGAAAACACTGCAAATGTGACATGATGGCGAAATAAGCCTGAATATTGATTCCTTCCCTAGAGTGTCGTATCGTTCAAAAACGTGCGACTAGGAGATGGTTTTAAATTAGCGTAAAAATATAAAGCGAGAGGGCTTAGGGTTGGGCTTGAAAATTTTGAAATGTTGGCAAGTCCGCAGTGCAGGCGCCATTTTTCCTACCAGTCTCTCTCACTCTGCATATGAAATTTTAAACACCGCTATCGGTAATCATTCAAAGGCCGATCGACGAAATTACCCCTAATTAGAGGGGTCTTTTTTTTCTTTTCCTCCAATTTCCTGGAGCTCAAATTATGAAAAGGCTACTTGTGGGAGAAAAAGATATTGGTCGCTTGCTCTACTTCTGAAGTGCCTTCGGGGGGTCAACTATGACGTATATGCACATGACCCCAAACTTGCAAACTCCATGCAAACCAAAATATACTGCCTTGTTTTCAGTCCACCCACGCGGAAAATCGCGCAAGTTTAGGAAGGAATAGCAAGTGTGGCCATATAATGCCCAAAGGAAAATTTTGTAATATGGTATTTTAATATATGTAATAAATTCTGCATTGCTTTTCAGCGTGTATGAAAACAATCTTGTTATACTGCTCTGTAGATAAAGTTTTCTGGAGAAAAAAAATTAAAAATGGGCGTGTTATATTCGCGGGTTGCAAAATTGCCGTCACGTGAGAAGGCTTATGGCAGAAATGTCGCTGGAGTTGACATTGAGCTTGTAAAGTTGAGCCTGCGATTCGCATCTTGAAAGCACCCACTCTCGGGGATCGGAAGGGACCGATTGCCACGCCATGCAAATTCCGGTCAAGTTTCCGTTTTGTCAGGGTCGAAAAGGGCCCAACCAAAAACCTGCCAGCACAGGCCGCGTTTCACAATTATTTTTGCATGCTGGGCGTATATGCACACCAGTTTTTTTTATATATTCCCTAGTTTCCCCCGTTATTATCGCAGGTGTTGATGCAGCTGCACTGGCTATTGTTTTGGTTCAGAGATTCTTGAAATAATACGACACTGCGTTGTTCATTTCCGATTGGGATTGTAAGGTGCGCTTTCCAGATGGCTCGCAATTTTATTTTATTGCCGTTTTTACGCGTTTTGGGCGTCTAATAAATAAATAAATAAATAAACAGCGACAGCCGGTGTTATATTGCATGAGAAATTGACATAATTGATTGCAAGAAAATCGCAAAATTGAATTATGAATGTATCAATATTATGCATAATTTTCGCGAATAATTTTTGCTGTAGATGAAAAAGGGCACACATCTTGCGAATTTCATACACAAAATTGCTGTAGGTGATTACGGGGATTTCGGCTCCATTATGGAGATAAACGAATTTTGGTTCGGTTTTGGCATGGTTTTGGTAACATGAATGATATGGACTAGCCTGTAGGTTATGCACCCATGTAACCTATGCGGTTTCCAAAATTAAAGTGTGATTATCTCCGTACTAAGCCAAAATCACAAAATCAACTAGAGCAATTTCTACACATAAATTAGCAAGGAAACTGAATGAAGTGCTCCTTTTCACCACCTTGTAGAGTTCAGCCAAATAATCAGCCAAAACCTGCACCGGACATCCAAGCAGGCCTACTGGAACTAACTCAAAGTAGTTTGGCAAAAAGTTCTCCAATTGGTTACATGACATGCTATTTGCAATGGCGTGTTTTAAAAACATTTACTTTCAATGGCAAAGCTTCATCTAACGCAAATGGGAAAGCCATAAAAATTGCCTTTAAGGAGCAGTTTGACGTAATGTGGCACTGCGGCTTTTATTTTTCGTGAAGCAATATTTAGCTATGCATTTGAAGCAAGGTTCGCATCGTGCCAATTTATGGTCCGGTGCTATTACATACGTGAATATCCGGTAGCACATAAGACGCCTGTTTTTTTGTGCAATTTTAACCACCGTGCCCAAACGTAGTTGGTGATAAAGGCAGGAGCGAAAGGTGTCTGGAGAGCCATAAAGAAAGAAGGGGTCATTGATGAAGTGGCGAAGTGCACGAGGCATGAAATTCGCCGGCTTTACACAAGGGGCTTTAGCAATCTTGTGAGCATGCTATTTTTTCTGTTCCCAAAAAAACACACACAAAAAATTTATCCCCAACTTCCACTTTAGAGCTTCGTCTTGGATGGAAAGGGAGGGGAAAAAAGTCTGCCGATCGATGCACTTATTTGCGGAATTGACATCCAGGACATGTTCGTGATGTCGGAGAGACCCGAATGGAAGAAAATTCCTGGCCAGAAAAGGCGGAGGATGAATTTATTCCGTTGGTTTCGGGTGTAGGGAAGGGGGGATGGTATAGGTGGTGGGTAGGTGGGGGAGGGCTTTTCAAGATTCCGCTGCCTTCCCCAAGTTTCGCACCCCAAAACTTTCCTTCACTTTCCTGGAATTTTCCCGCAACTTTAGGCTTCAGGTAGAAGTAGCTGCATTCGACGCCACACACACGCTAATAAATATCCGGATGGTCATTGCCCAATTCTAAAACTTCCTGATCATATTCAACTGAAATAATATTCTGCTTGTATATTCTGTGCATATACTGACCACTACAAAAAGCGATTCTTGTATGCTACTCTCGTAATTTTAATTTGATGAGTTTTCTTTTCGATTTTTATGCAAAATAGCCTCCATTATTTTCAGCGAAATTTCTATACACCAGTGGACTCGATCGTTCCTTTTTTTCCCCATGCATTTTGAAGTAGGCCCTACTGAAACTGAGAGAGAAATTAAAAAATTGAGTTCGGTATAAATTTCATCCAGAAGTATTGGGTGCTTTTTAACTACATGCAAAATGAAAATCAGCCCAAAGTAAATTTTAGAGAGTATATAGAGTATATACGTATTGTACGAATTCACTGCCTACAGTTGTTTCAAATCATTACCCAACATGCGACCTCTGTAGCTATAGGCCGGTGTTTCCTATGAGAGTCTCAGTTACTCGTGAAGACAGCCTTCAGTTAATTAATTAGTCTTGCTCCTGCATTAGTATCAATATTTGGCAATCAGCGCTGGAAAAGTGGAGGCGGACTGCTGGAGGCAAAGACGAATTGCCGAGATGTTTCCTCCTGAAATCAGAGCAAAATGGGAGCTACACCCCTTTTTAAAATGCATCTTTGGCCCTGTAAACACCAATCCTCTTCTTGCCCTCTCCTATAAAAAATCCTCAGCTTCCTCATTATATAGAGTGATGGATCAAGCCAGAGGATAGTCCTGCAGCTCAGAATTTTTCCGCCATCTTGGCTTTCTCGTATCCGTTCTTTAACCAGGTTTAGGGGCCTTCGTTACGGGCTTCCTTTTTGCAAGAGGAAATTTTTTAGCTTCNCCCCTCCCCACCCACCCTTCCTTCTTATTCGCCTTTTACTCAGAGGCGGCTGAGCGCAGTTGCTACGGTAACTTGGCCTCAAAAAATCGATCCAAGAGGCAAATAGAACCCCCTCATGCAGTATGTCTTGATTAAGGAATCCCCAGGAATTAGAAAATTCTGCTTTGTCGAGGGAACCGTCCCTCCCCCCCATCCTCCCTCCCCTCGACAACTCGGTTCCTAATGCCCAGAAACACATCGGGTGCACTTATGGAAGGACTTAAGTCGGACAAGATGGGGGGGGAAAAGCTGTACGTGTTTATGGATCGTGAACACACAGGCTTTTAAGGGGGAAAAATATTTTTCAGGTTATACAAGGGTGGGAGGAGGTCGTTAAAAAATTGTTAATGTCGCGGACGTCATCGTCGGTATTCCGCCGCACTCCATTTCACTGGTGGAAGGCTGGAGGTCGATGAGGTCGTGTGGCTTTCTGGTATGGTGCCAATATCAACACTCAGGTTGAGCCGAGGAAAACTGTCTGCGGCTAGAGACAAGGTGCGCCTCTCTTCCATTTGCGGCCTGCAGAAAAACTTAGGATCGATTGTTAGCAAAGGACGAAAAAAAAAGAAATAATAGTCGGTGCTATTTAGGCCGTGCTAGTGCTCGCTATTTATTTCGTCATTAAAGGACCATATATTATTTTCTTTGAGATAAAGATTTGTCTTCCCGGGAGAGAACCTGCAGCGAAAGTAGCTAATGAAATGGCCTGTTTTCCAATTATTCTCCGAGAAGAATTACTTTCTTCCAGTTAGCTCCTGCATTTTGGCAGTAATTTAAGTACTATGTTGAATAATTTCCTCCTTGCAGCAAAGAAAAATATTCCTCCCCCCTGCTGGATCCTCCCTCTCACCCCCTCCTTCCCTGGTCCCTGGGCTTTTAAAGGAAAAGGAACGCGAAGAAGTCTGCACTCAAATCCAATATTCTCTGCGCCGATTCCACTGCGGCATTGCCAACACCCATCTTTTTTTTTAACGTTCTTCTCCAACAGCGTTAAGACCTTATAGGAAAAATGGGCGCTCTTTTTCATAGCACTGTTTATTGGGCAGGACGCATTCTCTTTTTTTGGGGAGCTGCAAACTTAATGTGGTGCAATCCAACCTGCAAAGTCTGAAGGAATATTATTGTTGATGAGTAGTTTTTTTTTGGGACGTTAGGGGAGAGGCTATTATACTCAGAATGGCCCGGATTTGCGCGGACACTAAAAATTGCAATAAGCTAGAATTTGCTCGTAAATTCTGGGCCGGAGAAATTCGTTACCGCTAGAGAGCCCCAACTTTTGATGTCCTTCCGGACCTGCACATATTTTTTTTAACGAGTTGCAATCCGGTACAAAATGAAGATGTTATAACGGAGATGGGTGGGTTGGGCTGAACCGGCTCAACCCATCAGCGCTTGTCGACCCCAAAAAGAACATGGTTGCAAAGTAGTTTTTGGTCATGATTTTGCGAGAGGCAATCGACGGAAGGAAGTGCAGAACAGCTGTCTGCCAAGAGACACGCAGATGGTTAAGACGAAGAAGAAGCTAACCAGATGCTGCTTTCAATGATCCCAAGGAGAAAAAGTCGCCTTAGGTGCAATTAACCTTCTGGCCAGAAACAAGTCGTGGCGTCCACTACACCAAGCAATTATATTTTTTTTGGGTACATTTTTTGAGGGGGATGGTGGTACAGGGTGTGCGAATAGTTCCACCGCCGATGGCACCTTCTGATGTGATATGGAGTAAATGAAGTGAGATAGTTGAAGGCCCGAGTCGAATCAATGAAGGTTCGGGTCAGCCTTTGGGGGCTTTGGCTGCCGGCTTGCTTCGATGTAGGAATTGAAGTAATGAAAGGGGACGACGAAGCTTTTGCAGCAGGTGGCCTACTTTCCAAGGGCAGTTAGCCACGGGCTCTAATAAGCCCCGTGCGTGGAAAATATTAAAATTTATACCTCATTTGGCCATTCCAGATTTATTATCTGGCTTGATGAGCTATACAGGCAGCTGCTCAAGCAAACAGGGCATTACTCGCTTCATTAACTTTTGTTTCCTTGGAAGTTTCGCTCAACGACGAAGGCAGCTCCTCGTCTGTTTTTGCCCCCCCCACCCGGTTCCAACCCCCCCTTTTCTTGCTTGCTTCTAGACCTTTTCCAAGCTCCGCATATTTGCCGCCATTTATCTTCGGATTGGCGCAAACCCTTTTTCATCCTTAGCTTCGGCAACCCGCTTTCAGCTCGTGGTGACCTGCACTGATAATCTCTGTCTCGCAATCACTAGGGGGCAAGGTCAAGCTGGCATTCTGCATGTGCATGTCGCCTGTTGTGTTATATATATTTTTCTCCCTGCCTGGGACGGCGCCCCATGTGGCATGCTCTAATAACTAGGAAATTTTCATGAAGCGGTGGGGTTGGGTGGAAAGAGAAAATGTCATGATGGCGACGTCTTATCTTGTGCTGCTAAAGTGAAGTAGTGGGCTGTCTCTCGTCGGAGACGACGGTTGGGCCAGGAAAATAGCTCCAAATGGCACTGTGGCCTCGCTCCTCGAGATTAACGGTGTTCCAAGCTTAATTGTCTTTTTACCAACAAGGACTGCCAGGCGGTTGCCAGGGAAGGCAATTTAGAGGGTCCTGCACTCGTTATTTTTTTTATGAAAATATTTTCCTGCCAAATATCTGGATTATGTGTAACCTTGCTGGGTTGCAAGTGCCGGTAGAGATAAGGCACTTTATTTGCCCCAGTCCTGCATGGTGCATTGGCGACCTTGCATTCCCTGACTGTGGGAAGCGGGATAATAATGGACCTTGATGACATCCTTCTCGACTGGGGGTCCAATGTCCAGACAAGTGCGGCTGCTGGCCCAGTCGCCTGGCAAATTGACAAGATCGGTGACTGGCCTGGATGCTGCATCTAGAGTGCAACCGAGATGCATATGTCGACAACCGGAAATATTGCTACTTTTTTAAAAAAAATAGCGAGCTAATTCTAGGTAATCAGTCTTGGTGGATTGGTCGATGTTATTTTCGCAACGTTCCTCTTGCAAGGAATTAAGATGGATCGGACTAATTCCTGCCCGAGGTAGGAGTCTTGGGGAAGAGAAGGAAGAAAAAGTCCGGCAGCCAATAGGAGGTGAAGCCGAGAAACCGATGTCAAAGGATGTAGCGAACGGCATTTGTTAGCGGGACATCAACGAGGAGACTGGGTAAACGGCGTTGGCAGCAAGGCGGTAAAGTGCGAGCCCAAGATTAATGGACGTCCGAAAGGAAGGAGGCGGATCCTTCCCTAAGCCTCCCCTGCAGAAACTTCCTAATCATCCTTACCATCGTCTATATATATGCTACATTTTTTGGGAGTTGAAGTAAAAATTGAGGCTAATTCGCAAGGGGCATCATCCAGTAGAGCCTTTGCAACAAACAACGTGTTTACGATATACCACTTAAGGAATTGGAGCCATTCCAATGCCAGTCCTTTTCCATTCGAATTTGGAGGGATTCCCAGTTCAGCCTCCACCCCTTTTCTTTCCACCCATCCCCACCCACCGTATTATTATTCCGGGGGACAAAGACAAGTGCATCTAAGAAACCCCGCATAACATTTGCATAATTCTATCATAAAACGCGGAGATATTGTTCAATCCGAACCGAGAGAGTTTTCTGCCGTTTCATCGGGATTCTCATTGGACCTGTAGCCGTCTAGGGCCAAAAAGGGGCCTCCAAGTCATTAAGGAGGAAAATTGGTCATTTGCGCGGGTCGTCCTCAGAGTCAAGGATAGGCCGCTAGCGCTGCTCTGTTACGGTCTCTCGAGCCATTTTTCTCCCGGTAATTGTGCCCAAGGTGATAAATTTTTAGCTATTCGCTGCACAGGTGCATAAATTCGGGCCTAATACGGTTGGAAAGCCGGTTGAGGAATAGAAACTAACTGGCCATGTCTCTAAGCACAACCTTTTCCTGATAACGCTGCACACATACTTAGTAAACGCAGGTGCATAAATCCAAAAATGCCCAAGGACCCCGGTATTTATAGAGACTGCACAGGCTGTGAGGCCGCGCGAGTAATAAAATTTCCAGCGTCATTAAAACGGGGGGGAGGCTTACAGTTGGCCAAAAAACCCGGGCCAGACAAGCAAAGCAAAAGCAAGTAAGCAAGACGCTGAGCCATACCAGGATTTACCAACATCTCAAAGCGAAATCGCTGAAATATCGGAATATGTCGTATATCGATATTTCAAACCGATATCGAATCCTAATATCGAATGTATCTAATATGGAATACATTATATCGCAAATTCGATACATCGTAGTGAATTTCTTTATTTGGTATTATTACGAACTAATAATTTACTTATACAATAAATAATCGGATTTTTTTTGGTAAATCGTGATGAAACATTGTCGGTAAATCCGACCACTTTATCAATGCAAACAGCCCCCTCTCACCTGCAGATTCAGACTGAAGGATGGCTTCCTTCGGTGTTTTGGCCCATTACTTGCGACATCTGTGCGTGTATTTTTAGTCGGGTGCATCGGCCTGCGCTCCCTGTGACGTATGGGCAGCCGTACGTCCCACGTGATGTTTAGGTTAGCAGTTATTACGTGCTTCTTGCCACGAGTCGAATCAGCCGTGACACCGATTATGAAAAGCGTACAGTTTAGTGGGGTTTAGTGGTGGTCCGCAGAGAGACAGGAGTTTGCATTGTGCGGTGCCACCGTATTTTTTTATTATTATTATTCTGTCCTCTGCGCGCGCTGTTATCCGAGAGTTCTAAACTGATCGAAGGGCTTTGCTGGTAATATGAGGAAAACGAGGTTCTTTATCACACGCGTCGTAAACGTCCGGGACACAGTTGAAGCCCATAAATTTCCAAAAAAGCGAGGACAATGGATCTGAGTAAGTTCATTATAAAGCAGTTAGTTGTAACGCGCTTATATACAAGAACGAAGGGTAGGATTTAGCTAGGGGGGGAGATGTGACAAGCTAATGCGTTGTATACATTAATCCGGACACGCATTTGTGGGGAGAAAAGAAGCAAAAGCGCGTTCCTTTACCTGATTGATCAGCCCGGACTCACCTTTTGTTCGGCGCCAATTCTCTTTCTGTTGCCAAGACTGTCACGCCCCCTTCCTTCCTCGCATTTTGTCCCTTCCTTTTCCTTCCCAGAGGGTAATGGAAGATAGTCATCCGGAGAGGCCTATTACAACTTTTCCCATTCCCCGTAATTTATGCGCGGGGCGCACGAGATAGGTGAGTCTTACAAGTTTTCCCAACTCGCTGCCGGTTCATCGTAAAAAGTTTTTAAAAGGATTTCACGGGATTTGAGAGAAGTCTTAAGCAGGCGAGAACAGGTGCGGGGAGACGCGGTGCATGCAAAAAGAGAGACCGGAGACCACCAATCCGTGCTTTTCCACCAATTTTTTTCTCCAAGAAAAAAAACGTCCTACCTTCAAGCTCAGAAAGAAAAACTTCCGCCATATCGACCTTAAGGTCACTTACAGCGGGCCTGGAGGGTCAAAGTTTCGCTTCACTTGGCGCGGTTCGTGATTAATAACTCGCTTATTTTTGGGATAACCCGAGGGTTCGCCGTTCGCCGTTCGCTGTTCGCGAGTTGGCTCAGGTGTTGTGGTGTAGATAGTGGTCAGTAGATTCATATCTGGATAATGCACTTTGAGTTAGTTGTCAACCTGGTAGTGGGTGGTAATCTGTTTCATAAAAAAATTTGTTGGAGTGTGTGAGACTTAGCAGCAGCTAGCAAGTGAGGCAGGTTGAATCGAGCGCGATTGATGAGGGGGAAATGCTCCCCTCCGCCTTTCTTGCAGGGAACAGCAAATGACGTCTATTGTGAGACGAGGCGAAACGAAATTCCACACTTTGTACAAGAGATGGGCTCGAGTCTGGGGGGTTAATCGTGTCGCTCCATTTCACTTCCCAAAGCCTCCTCCTCCTCCTCCTCTTCCCGGAGCCTTGCTTCTGCCGCCGGAGCAGACTTTGAAAGAGGAGCCCAGGAGGAATGACAGAGTGCCTCTGGAAGGAAACAACCCACTGCCCAATCAGGCGCACCATTTTGCTTTCCGGAAACCTAACACCTTGCAGTCCGGGCACCGGATTGAAATTCCTTCCGTCAGTGCTGGGAACCACGCCACTCGGGCCCATAATGCTGCAATTAGCGCTCAAAACATCCATGCCCATTATTTTTTACCCAGAGATGGAAGGGAGGAGGGGGGTATACCATTGCCGTTGCTATACTTAACATTAATAATGGGGCTTTCATGGATCTGAGCTTGCCTGGGCCATATTTCTTCAAATCGCTATGAATTTTAGTTCCCTACCTAATGGGCACATTTTTGTTCAAGAATTTTCCATTGACGCCCCCAGTGCCTGATGCTTTTATGTACCCAGCATGTACTGTTTTCAAACGTGCAGCCAAAGTCGCCAAGTAGCGATTAGACCTGACAGGTTAGTACCGTCGGCGGCACGGGGCCCCCCCGATTTGGCAAGGACCATTGCAATCGATTACATTTTCCTCCATTGGGGAAAAGTGCAGCCCCCTTCCGATCCCTGGGGCACCTCAGGTCCTAGGGAATTTTCTAAGGCCGGACGTTACCATAGCAACGTCAGACTGGGCCGCCTTTGCAAGTCTTGACGAGTATAGAGCTCGGGGGGGNGGGGGTAGAGAAAAAAAAAGGTTCTTACGTACAGTACCCCCGACCGGTGCAGTATTTCTCGCGCATTAGGGTCAAGGATGGTTGCCTGCAGTCCAGGATAGACGGCAAAAGGCGGGGGCGGGTAGGGATGATGACCCCTGAGCATTCATTTAGCCGAGGGTGGGATGCAGAGTAAGGGGTAGGGGTGGGGAGAGGGGAGAGGCAGGGCGGGCAGACACTTATGTGGTTGTCCTTGGGTGTAAGCTTGCCCACAAGGTCAGCAGGCGGCAGGGGCAGCAGGTTTGAAGCTGCCAGATGAATCTTCCGAGTAGTTGTGTCTCGGAGACTCCGTGCGATCACATGGGAGCCGATGCAGGGGACGAATGCACTCCGGTGCAACCCGTCAACCCTCAGGATTGGACGGGAAAGGTACTGTCCTTTAACATTTGACCATGCCGCGTTTGACCAAGTCTAAGGGTAATGATAGTGTTTCTATCCGGGCATGGGCCACCATCTTTGACGATAGCTTGGTGCGGGAGGATTTGGTGTAAAATCCCGGGATGGGCCATTTGCTCGGCGGGCATAATAAGGGCTGGTGGCGCTCATTTGTCGCGGCGCAGTAAAGGCTGCGTTGGGCAGAAGCAAGGCAGCCCCAGCCCCCTACCTCCCCACCCTTTTCCTTCCTTTTACTCTCCCTATACCCCCGGGTGGAGGGGGCAGCAGCCTCCCTCCCGAATTTTATGGGCAGCGGAGGAGCAGGCAGCCCCGGCGACTTTCATTACACAGCCAGAAATGGGATTACGTCTCCCACGTTTTCCCTGCGACACGAACAAATTATGAAAGTTTAGCCATCCGATTGAGGCCCCCGCACACAAACCCAGGGACCAGCCTCTCGCCCCATTAATTACTAAGGGGTTGCCCAGCAAAAGCTGCCGATTCCAACCCTACATATCGCCACTTGCTGCCTTTTTGGTCAGGCTGCGATGGCTTTCTTCCGAGAGCCTGACGGGGGAAGATGCCCCCACCCACCGCGCACCGGTATCAATCAGGATGTTGGGACGAGGGTGCAGAGTTGGATTCGTAAATGGTGCACCTGTGGGAGGGTGGATTCAATTATGCGATATGTTGTAGGTATAGCCACTGGCAAAGTGTGGTCAAGGTGCTAACGAATAATTAATTGGGTTACTTTTATGCTATATTGACTGACCTGTTAGCTTCTTTTCAAATATTAGCTAACAGTGTGTGCAGTATGTAGCGTAGATTGGTTCTACGAAACGTCTCGAAATTAGTTTTCGATTCTGAGATACAGTTCGCCACAGTACAGACCCTTCTCACACTGAAGTGTCCGACCCTATAGTCTGCGTGTTGCGAGAATAATATTCGTCGCCATTTTGGTACTTGTGAACTCTGTCCATAAATTACCGTACGATTTGAACCTAATTTGACTTCCAGTTACGCTGGCCAAATGGCATTCCATAGTATGACTTTAGGTCGCACATTATTTTCCACGTACACATCGAACAAAGACAGACTAGCAGAGAACGTGTTGTTGAGTGAACCATCATCATAAATGGAGGAAAAAAATGCCCATTCCGACGAGTTTTTATATTCCTCAAAAAATACACAATGAAAACATGCATATTTATGGGATTACTCAAAAAGAATGACAGGAACTACAGCTATACAAGCAAATGCAATGAGGTATTTGTAATTATTGTAAATCCAGTTCGATGCACTAGAAGAGTGAGATTTTCAGTGCACGAGCACAGCCGTGGAACAATGTCACCCAAGTTACGGTACATTGTGCCTCGGATGTATCAAGTAAACTGCAACATTTTCTCATGCCGCCATTATTACAAATTCATAACAACTGCATTTATATAGTGTTTGTACATTTTGACACTGCTTGGTGGAAAGTACCTGGTCAGGATTTAAGACCTCTAACAATTACCTGGTCAGCAGAGTTTTTGCAACCGGTGTAGTTTTCCCTGAAGCCGAAAGTTGGAGTGTCGGGCAATCCTCTTAGGGCAATTAGCAGGGAAATCAGACGTACAAACACAGGTTTCCGAGGAGAGCTCGGACTATAGGCGGATGGCCCGTCCCTAAACTTGGCGGAAATTGGGAGAAAGAGAGGCGTCCCTGACGAAGGAAATGTTTGAATAATTCGGTTTGGACACATTAATTAGTTTGTAGAAGGATAATACTCTAGTAATATCATTATTTTTTTACACAACTCTATAGCCCTCGAATATTATAAAGTCTGCCATCTTGATTTCCTTGTGAAGAGAGTGAGATGGGAGGATGTGGAGGGGTGGGGGGGGGGGAGGATACCCTTGTCGCCCTCTTTTGATCTGTTCATAAATTCGCCAGGCATCTCGGAAGCCGCCTTTTGATCCAGGCCAATTAAAGCCGTCCTGTACCGCACTGCTGCAGCTTCCGGCCTGCACAAAGTATGGCAGCAGCCTTGGTAACGATGCTGCACATACCTCCCCACGCACACTGGCAACGGATGGAAAGAAGGCGGGGGAGAGAGAGAAGAGGGGAGAAAAGGGGAGGAAAAATGTCCTCCGGATTGATTTCTCTAAGGCGAGCCCCGCGATGAGGTCTATAGGCTTGGAAGGAGACGAGGGGTTGCAACATTTGCTGGAGCCCATTTTGTAGGGTTCATTCTGCGACTGGCCGGATTCAATGGGGCGAACCAGTGTTCATGGAGTGTAATGGGAGGGTTGTTGTAGCTGCCATTGCACATATTGGGTGCGTCCTAACTAATGGGTGCGGCTGTATATACGCACAATTTGATGGCCTGGACCGATGCTCCAGTTCTTGTTTGCCTCTGGTGCTGTGTCTGCATGATGCGTCATCGCTCGTTGTAGAGTCTCACAATAGCGGATAAAAAATGACCGATATCAGGAGGGTGTTGACGAGGTTTGCATTGCCGAAAAACAAGGCAAGTGGGATGGTAACTTTCATGCAGGCTTGCTAGAGTGACGAGGCGGTGTTGTTTTCGAATAACTTTATTAGCGGGAACGAATTTGTAACCTGCTTGTAATACCAAAGGCGAAAACACAGCATCAGCTTACATTCTCACCGAACTAGCACGCAAATGTCTGCTCTACATACCAGAAGGTATATGCATATGGCCAGTATGTGCTGTGATTCTATTATGTCATGGAAGTGACAAAATAATACTATAACTGGAATGAGTGAAGATTGGTGATTTTTTTTGCATTTCTGAACAAAATAAGACTCTGTTTCCGCTACAAGACAGCGATAATAATTACTATTCCTGTGCATATGATTCTGATCTGGTTACACGTTACGTGTACAAAACCACATGTGTTTTGTAACAATTACTTTGAAACACCACTTGTATATTTGTCAAAAATTTAGGCCAACAGTATCCTGCTCTGCTATGCAACCGTCAAGACTGGCAAGGTGAAGAGTAGTTTTCTATCCTGACCTTCACCTTGCCAGGGTTCTGATGGTTGCAAAGAGCCAGAATACAATATATTAGCAGATTTTTCACTATACATCTTCAAATCCTATACATGAAACAGAGCCGTGCAGACGTTAACTGGCGGCAGTGTATCGCAGACACGTAACACCTGCCTGCAAAACCCTCTCCGGATAAATACGTGTGTGGTGCATGAAACTACATGGCGTGTGATATGAGTCTTGTCAAGGTCCCTTGCCAGTTGCCAGGAGCATTTTAATGACAATAATTTACCGTATCTAGAGTATATGAGTTTACGGCCCTATGGGTATCCATGATCAAGATTGTTACTCTGGACATGCTGGCATATACAGCAACCCAATTACAAAAGCAAGAATTTAATTTTTACAGAATAGTGAAAGCACCACTTGCGAGCGAATAATTATTCACCTCCAACTCAGCATAGAGTCAGAAATACTTCTGTACCCACTTTACTGAAAGCATATTTCAGTGTCAAGGCCTGGCTGAGGAAGAGCTTATCCGCAAATAGACCAAATTGCACGTTAAATGCATGTCAAAGCCTTTGAAACAGGTCTCCGCATACCATCCCCTCCAGAAAAACTCTTGCGAATGTCCGACTAAGCATCCAAGGAATGGAGAGCCGGGTATGTAACACCCCGTAAAAGCCAGAAAAGAAGTCCCTTTTCCCTCATCCAACTCTGAAGTGTTGACGTAAACGACGTTACACCCCCTTCTCCCTTTCCTAAGCGAAACCGAATCTCTCAAGAAGACCAGAGGTGGAATCTGAAGTACCGAGAAGCGCAATATGATCCCTAAAATCTTCCTTCTCCCCTCCGGATATCTCCACCTCAACAGCCGTCTTAGGGGTGGTTGGCAACGGCGCTTAGAGATGTCCTGCGTGAATCAGTTGTGATTCATAGGAATGTTAGAGCGGTGCGGTGCGGTTCCTGTGCGGTAAGCCCACCCCGGAACCGCCGGATGGAACCGCAGAAGAGAGGGGTGGGGGTTGGAGGGCCGAAATTTCTGTCCCTGGCTTGTGCCAAAAAGACGGCCTGAGGTCGGCTCCGGCAGACTTCCACCAATAAAAACCCAATGGGATTCTAATGGCGCTCTTCAGAAATTCATTAGGAGCGCCGCCGAGTCGTAAAAGGACGCCGCTTCTTTTTCCGCCCAGGAGCAAGTTTTATATCCACTTTCCTTGCAGACAGCTGGGTTCTTTGCAAGAAGAAACTCAGACAGCCACTCCCTTGAATATTTTGCACAGAAATGCCCCCGAATTTTTGCAGCCGAATGTGAATGGTTGGAGCTCATGGAGTCAATAGGTGATTGGTTGGAGCTCATGGAGTCAATAGGTGATTGGTCCAAGCGCAGGATTGGCTGATTTATACCTCCCTATAGTATATAACTTAACCAACTTTTTCTCTTAAAATGCTGCACTTGGCAACTTCAGATTTTGCATATGACTTTGTGACCTTTCAGCCCTCATTCACTCAACCCTATCAAAGCGCGAAGGTCCTTCTGTAGTTCTCTGATGGAGTCAAGGCGAGAAACATGAATTCTGAGATCTTGGAAAAGGTCAGCCTATAGAGACAGACACGTGTGTCTAGGGAGGAGCGCCCCCAGAGAGAGTGAAAAAGAAGTTCAGAAAAAAAAAAAGTTAGCTTTGAAAAGTAATGAGAGACTTTTCCCTGATGGAAACTGTGTGTGCCTGGGGGATAGCAGACGAACCGAAGGCAATTTTTTCCCCCGACAAGTTAATTTCCCTCCTGCTCTCTGTAGCCTCCGAGGTGATGAAATAAACATCTCGCACTTTTAGAAAAGGCTTGGGACCCGGAAAAGAGTGTTGGATAGTAGTGGAGGGTGGGGAAGAGGGAGAGAGGGTGGGCTTCAATTCTTTATACGACCGGAATGAAAAGAGAAGAATCGTCTCCGTTTTTGCCTTTAATGCAGGGAGAGACAGTCTTTTCAAGTATTCATCAAGCGTAAGACTCGGGCGACAGAATGGAGACGGCGACGCTTCTGAATAGATGGGCGCCGGGACATTAATTTTAAAAAGTGCCGAAGGGATCCGATGCAATCCTTTTCAATTATCGGGGGCCCATATTCCGGAGCGATGTTCCCGCCTCGAGAAGAATGATGGTATCCTCCTATATTCATACTCAAAAAAAAAGGGTGCAAGAGGGGGGGAAAGTCTCTTAGGACACCTGAGCTCACCAGCTATAACTGCATCTCCGCATTTTTCCCACTCCCACCCCAACCTCATAAAATTACAATTAGTTTAGGTGGTACCCACGGGGTCCCCCTCACGATACGGTGTTTCAGATCCTGCAGAAAATTTTTGGGGAAAGGGGGNGGGGGGGAGAGCTGCAAAAAATATTTTAATGGGCTTATTAGAGCTTGGGCTGTGAGTATGAGATGCACAGTGAGTTTTCAGGTCCCGAGACTCCACTTTTGAAAAAGTAGCTCTGATTGGGCAGGGACATCCTGCCTTCTCTGGTGGGTCATCACCCAGCTAAGAGCAGCATCCCCCCCTACACTTGATCATTGCCACTTGGAAAATGGAAGCTCTCCGTCAGATTTTTACCTCGATAAGCGTGAAAAATAGGCAACAAGCTCCTCCCTTTTCCCACCAAAAACTAGAGGTTCCAAAAAAAGGTCCGGAAAGAACTCTTAGGGGGAGGGGGGGGGGGTGGAGATAAAACCCAGCGCCATTTTGATGATGAGGGTGCCAGGGTACATTTTCTGGCAAGTCTGTCGAGCGAAACCTCCCCCTTACATCCCCCTACCCACCTCCCTCTCCCACCCTTTTGGCTTCCGCCAGTCAATGCGGAACAGCCCAGGCAAGATAGCGACTTCATTGTTACAGCCTTCGTAATTGCAGTCATTTTCTAATCTCTGGGATTTGCGCCTGCAGAGTTAGGAGGCGGCGGCCCAATGGCCTACGACTCACTCTACCCCCCTCAGATGCTATCACCCNATTATTGCCCCCCCTTTTTTTGAGAGGGGGGGGGGGGACCCACGACCCCTTTTGGGTAGGCCTTGTGACGAGAGGTGCCCTCTGTCGACACACCCGGGAACTGTAACACCTGGGCAACATCTTGCCAACTGTGTTTATTGCCATGGTCGTAAAATGGGGGTTGACAATAATTCCCAGGACGCGACGTATTGATACTGGCAGGGAGATATATGACGATAGCCTTCGCTAGAAATAGCACCAATCGCCTGTTGTTGTTGTTTTTTTTCATTGCAACTGTGATAATGTGGGTGTCCATTAGAGCGTATTTTTACACGCTTGATGCACAACCTACGCGCGAGTTTATTTTTTCACTTCCGGTACAACTTTGTGCTGTTTCAAAATGGTGTGGGTGGACGGAAAATGGCGGTTAAGTACACTAAGAGAGGACAATGTATTGGTTACAGGCATTATGGCGGTTAGGATAATTATGTATGAAAATGAGCATAAATTAATCGGTGGGATGAGAGGGAAAAATATTGATGGCCATTAAGTTGGCTGTCCTTCTGGCAAGCAGCCATTCCGGAAGAAGAGAACTTGTGGAAGGCCCCGGAAGATGGAGCCAAAGGGGTCGTGGGTGCCCCTGCCCCTTTTTTGCTGGGGAAGGGCAACGTGCCCCGTTGCACCCTTTCGGATTGAATTGTTAACTAGAGGAAATATTTAGTGGCAGTAATATTGCCAATGCATGTATATGCATACATATCAGGGCAATCAAGCTTAAGCGCAGTGTGTCAGTAATGCAGATACAGTACTCCACAGTCACTGTAGTCTGTACAGAAACAATACTGCGCATTAACACCTATTCCTTTACAATGAACATTGTATGACATTGACTCAGATCCGATTATAAGAAAGCAAATTAGTAAACTGCAATTATTTAGAAATTTTCGTCATGTGGTCATACCGGTCCTTGATGAACTTTCAGCTGGTTTTTTCCATTAGCTAAAAATATTCACAAAAGTAATCCTAAAAATTGGGTTTCTGTGCAAATTAGAACAAATTCCGCATAAAAGCAAGTTGGCAAGACTGGGAAACAATGCAAAATAATTTAGAGACCCTACACCCCACAATTTAACGATGATCTATACTTGTTTGTTTCGCATTATTGCTGAAAAATTCCGGTTCCCTTTGGAATAATTACCCTGATTTTCCTTGTTGAACCGCCCTTCAAAAGTACCTCGTGTCATAATATTTCCCAGTAGGATCGTCCCCAATAGAACTGAAAAAACCGGTATGGTGACAGGACCTGCTGAAATTATTGGGATTAAATTACCGCATTAAGTTTGTGATGCATGCCATAAAGGTGTGAATGGAAATAATGAAGTTGAAGTATATTGCCTGAATAGAGGGTCCTCTTGTAGTAAAAATGGCACGGCCGCCCACCTTTTCTGATAAAGCTGGTGCAGTTGGATGAGGGTATTAAAAAAAAGGTCTTTGAGTGAACGGAAGGGTCTACCGGCAGCCCACAAACCGACCCTCATTTTTCTTCGGCCGTATTATTCTCACCTCGTGGTTGATTTATCCCACAAGGTGGGTTCAGAGGGGGGGGTAGAAATCGGCGTTCCAAAAGGGCGACCTCTCTAGGGATTTATTACCGCAGTAACAGGTCCATTTTTTGTGCCACTCACCTGATTATGTCGTTGATTGATGTCGAAAATTAGTGTTTGGTACCAATAATTGAAACGTGGATAACGTGGTTATGAGCGGTGTTGGGGAAAGCTGCTTTTGTAAAAGGACGGTAACTAGTTGTAGTTATAATATCCCGATCCCAAAAAGTAATTACTTTGCAAGTTAGCCAGCCAAAAAATATTCGGGCTCTAGTTATGGATCTAATTAAATGCAGCTTGTTATCTGTCTCAATATTGCATAATATTACTGCATACTGAACTTATGGGAAAATGTTATAGTAGCACGGAGGTTGACCAACTTTGAAGTTTACACCTGATTACATTTCGTATTCATTTTTATAATGATGAATAATGGAGTCTATTTGATTGTCCAATATGTCTGCTATAATTTATTATTATATTGTTTATACTATGGAAAAGTGTGTGTTTACATCTTGGATCGGAATGTTGGGATTATGTAATCTGCAGTGGTGCAACGGTCATTTGAGTATATTATGTGGCGACTTCGACATATTGTAGTTGCATATCTTTCAAATAAATCAGGATTTGAAGGCAGTTCTTGGGCAATTCCCTTATCATACGTAGTAATCTGTACGATTGCATCAGCTACTACACTCTTCTTGTATCATGAATAAATTATAGGCATGGGCATGAATGTGTATCATCTGGTTAGTAAATAATTCGTCCGAGGCATCGAACTCCTCTGATTTGGGATCAGTGAACCCCCTCCATAACACAATATCCGTAATTGACCAAAAAGCCAACAAGTCGATGACCACTGGGAAGAGAAGCACTTTGGCGTATACCCGACAGATCTTGGGGTAACCCCCTCTATATACCCACCACCACCCAGCAGTTCCTTGCAAGAACCTCCGTTTCTCCTATGCTCCGTTCTCCACCTGATCATTATTAATTTCTGAGCCGAGCCTTAATCGTCTTTGAATGGGGAAAGGAGAGAGATTATAGAGTGGGAGCGGAGTAGCGCAGGTTAGAAGGCACGTATCTCGGCGGGACTCGCGCGGTTTTGCGGCCTCACGCGCCGCGGTGCTCTGACGGGGCTTTCGGGACCCAACCGGGTTAGCAGGGAATCGAGCTACTTGTGAAACGCGAATAAACACACACACACACATTCGAAAGGGTCGTGGGTATACAGTATACCCAAGATGAGAGAAGAAGAAAAAAAAAAGTGGGTTGACAGGTTCACCCTTGAAAAGGGTTATATGCCACTCGATCCGGATCTTTCACCTGTGTAAAAGGGCTTCCCCAATACCTGTGCCTTTTTTTTGTGTGTTGCAGGTGTGGAAGACTGTGATGTCGTCTACCCGTCGTAATTGTTATGCCGGTGCACCTGATTATGCAATTTCTTGGGGGATGTGGATCCAGGGAGAGGGATAGTGAGCTTCATATGTGGAGTTTAGAAAAAAGGTTTCAACGTTCTTATATGAGTGACATTTTAAATGGGATGGTGGACAATGAAGAGCCAACTGCTGATGGAGGGTGTACATAGAAATTGTTAATGCTAAAGTTTTAAGTAAAGAAATTATGTGGAGTGAAGTTTGAGAAATTGGTGGGATAATCTGATTTCCAGCTGGGGGGGGGTGCATCATCTTCTCTTGTATACTGTACCTGTGCATGCCTGATTCTTGACTTTAAACATTTCGTATTCTTACACTTCACTTTTGGGTACCTTCTTAAAGCTAACCCTCAATGTGAACCCTCAAGTAATTAGATAATGGTAAGCTACACCTAACAGGATGTAGACTAACCCATAAGCCAAACTCATCCCCTTATTTTCCCCCCGTTGCCCATAGGACTCCCCAGAATTTCTGAAATAGTTTGTAAAAGGCAGTTAAGCCCGGAATGAATAGACATTTTCTTGGGCCTGTAATCAAGGGGCTTCCAGCCCTCCAATGGTCCCGTAAGTAGAATGGTCAGTGCGATGAAAATCCCAGAATGCTGTGTGCGGTTTGCGATTAAGCGGCTTCCCCCTTGAACTCTCATAAGTCGTTCCGGGCAACTTTTCAGAGAGAGCTTTCTGTGCTGGGGAGAGGAGGAGGAGGAGGAGGAGGAGGGAGTGTTCCTTGCATTGAGACTCCAAATGTAGCCGAACAATTGCGAGGAACAACAAAGGCCTTCGAATCCGTTCTGGTTTTGTGTCGGACGCCACAAAAAGGTGCTGGGGAGGTTGGCAGAAAAGCCCCCTGAGCGCGATTGGGTTTTCACCCCCCCTACAATCATCTTCATTTTGATATCAGTTCCCTTACCTCAGCCAACTTCCGTCAGATGCCGCCTCCTTAATTCGCCGCCTAATTTTTTGCATCCCCCTTGCGAGCAGTGCATTTTGCATACCTCCTCCGAAAATGAAAAAGATTAATTAATGTAGCATAATTTCCCACGGCGCATGTATATACATGCTGTTAAAAAAAACGGAAGTTAAGAGGATTAACAGGTGGCGTCTGTTCTGGCGCCAGAAGGCGATGAGTTGAATTCCACATGTGGACACGACGCCGGGCGTCGGGGTGCGGCTTTGGCCTATATAGAGTAGAAGTGCGCCTGACAAACAGCTCTGTAATGGGTAGTAGGGGTGTGAGTTGGGGGAGGTTGGGGCTGGACACACATCCCTTATGGACTGCCGAACACCAGGTCACTTAAAGCAGAACCGCGGTGCAGTAGCCGCGATAGCTCGGGATATATCCGCTTAAGCAAAGTCTATACACAGCCAGAGCTTGCTGAAAAATATTGACATCGCCGGAGAGGAGCAATCTACAGCATCACAATTAATGCAGTTTTTTTTACCGAAAATAAAGTCAAGTTGTCGGGGACTAGTGCAGATTGGCAATTTTCTCTCGGAAATAGGAAAGGCGGGTGTTGTAACAACTTTGAGATGTTTATGGGGAAGTTTTCATAGGAAGGTGGGGTAGAAGGCGGCAGTTGAAGTTCCCCCCACCTCCCACCTCCTACCTACCTCCCCTTTGAGGCGAGCCCAGTAGACGGTTCCTGGACTCTTAAAATTTTTATTACCGGCGCTGCCACTCTAATCTTCCTTGCCAGGGGTCTTGAGGTGAGCCGGTTTAATGAAGCGCGCGGGGCTTTATGGCAGAAAAGAGGCCTCGACCCCCGAGGCGTCCATCCGTCTTTTGTTTCTGTCTCAAATAATACTGGGCAGCCCTTTTCCCCCCTTGAATATATGCAACCCGACGCCATCGCTGTTTGTTGGTCACTATGGTGACCAACCCCACCATTTTCCTTTTGATTAAAAACAACAAAAAAGAGGTGACCCGATCGGAGTGGTAGTGAGGAAGTAAATGATAGGGTGAAGTCAAGCCCACGCCTTTTTGTGACGGAGATGTCGCTGAGGACCGCCCCTCCGATATCGATTCCCAATATCGGTGCGGACATGGGAGGGGAAAAGCAGGTCCGAACAACACTGGGGGGTAAACAGAGTGCAATAAGAGTGAGAGGCGGAGATGGTGGGTCTAATCTGCAAGAACACACTTGGCACACAAAAAATAGGGGTACCAAGCAATGCTTCTTCAATATGTTGGCACCGTTGGAGGCAAGCAGGCAGCTGGGCAGTGTCACTTATATAGGAAAGCGAGTTTGTGAAGCGGGCGCATATTCATCGTCCCATTGTGGGTTGGATGGCTGGCGCTCACGTGAGATGCTCTGGGATTTCGTTAAGACAGTTACACAGCCGGTATGCAAATAAGTCTCAACCTCCCCCCCTCAGTTCTCTTCTCTGTTGATAAGCAGTCCGGCTGATTTGCATACGAAATGCCATCCCCATGCAAGTCCCCGAGATGCCGGACGAGGGAGGTCCAGCAGGGCGAGACAAGGCCGAAAAGACAAGGAGGCTGAGAGGGAGGGGGGGAGACGAAAGAGAATGATTATGCGACGGGTAGTGGGGAGCAGACTCTTTCCCATGCATGCCCGCAGCTGCATCTCCTGCTCTACCTGCCTGCTCTCTTCTTACACTCTATGCAAATCAGCCCATAGGAGGGGCCACACGAGCTGTGTGCGCTCCGACACTCATTTCCTTCACACTTATTCCCCCCTCTGTGCTGGCTACATAGCACTGGACACGTACGGTATGGTGTATAACGGAATTCAAAAGGACGGGAGAGGGGGGGGGGNTCACATGGCCCCCCCCCCCCTCCCCCTCTGGAGACGGTTGCTTCCTGTGGTCAAATCATGTTTCTGGGGGGCGCCAGGCTGTCTCGGCAGGATTGTTCTTGGCGGAAGGACACTTGCAGGAAGGACGCTGGTGGCCGGGGATCAATGGCTAACCGGGCCATTTGTTGTAGAATGTGAGGGATATTGTTATGTAGCGGGGTTGCACAATGCAGGTGTATTGCGACCGGTATGTTCGGAACAGGTTGAGTAAGCAATTTTTTACTTCGTGTTATTTCGGAGACGTTTGGTAATGCCAGGAATTGTGGCACTGTAGCAAAAATAAAAAAGGACAGAATTCAATTATTAAGTAAGGGTAATAGCAAAAAGTACATGTGATGCTTTCTTCTAACATAACAATTTTTTTTCCTGAAACGTATACTGTACTTGATGCTCTCTCTACTCAAATATAATCAGTCTATACTTCCTTTTTCTATGGGATTTTTTTTTAGAATTCTTGTAGTATGCATAGAGATCCAAACAGAGTGTATATTTCGCCCTATAATTAATAGTACATTTGCATGATGCGCTGCTTTTTTATGATCATAAAAGATGTTATTCTCCCTTCCGTTCTGCTGGCTGTACGGGTACCACTTTTGCATGTTCAGCGCATTAAATTTTGCTCAAATTGAGTTCAGGTAAAAAGGAATGCTCTTGTGCATAAAATGCAACTATCCTTATGGCGCACTAGATTTATTTTTCATTCCTGAAATGGCAAATTATGCAGTTGTATTTTTCCCTTGCTAAGAGAAGCTGAATAATTAAACACAATTCCGCCAAGTAGGCCCTACAATGTAAACATGAGAAAACCTAGCAAAAATAAGACTTTGTGTTTTCACAGTACCATATTGCTATTATGATATAAAATAATTATATCTTCCGGCTTCTGTAAAAAGGTGGAGGGTTTGTTCTTAAAGTAGTTCTTTCACTCCAACTCTACATGCAACCTAGGTACAGTAGCCTACTTCCATGGTTCACCTCGTAGTGTTCTTCTTAGCTGTTCATACTGTAGATAGGCTATATAATTTTCTTGGAAAGAAGCCCTTTCAGAATAGCTTTTGTCGTGTTCTTCAATAATTTTTAGCAGTGATCGTTCCCAATAATAATAGAAGCAAAAGTGAAAATTATTTTTTTCTAATGATAAGTTGCAAAAATGCAGGCTTGAAAAGAGAGTTTCTCAGTTTTTCAAAATTCAAATGCCCACAGTAAATATCAGAAAAGTTCGGGATTTTATATTTTAATTTTTATAGCAATGGCAGGAAATGTCAAATTTTTAGAGTGGCATGTTGTTTAATAAAATTTATATTCAATGACTGATTATTGCATGCTGCTGATTGTTCATTGAAATGCCCCACTTGAAGGTGCATTGCACTTGCAACCTGATGCATGCAATCGTCATTACATTACATATCAGTTTTAGTTAACAACATGTAATTAAAAATTTACCATCAGCTGCCATGTTCAAATATTGAAATAAAAAATTCGAGGCTTATTCCAAACTTATTACGTATGTTGCCATTTGAAATTGCAAAAAATTGCAAAATCGCAATTTTCAGGCCTAGATTTTCCCAATTCAGACTATCGTTAGAAAAAATTACGTTTTACTTTTAAATGTCTTATATTATAAGGAACAACCTCCACTAAATTTTTTGTGTGAATTATGGCAAGGATATTCTTGTAGTTGGTTTCGGGCTGAGATTTGACATTTTCCGAACATTCCGAATATTTTAATGCTCCATAATTTTTTCGTACGGTACCTTCATCACAAAAACTTTGCACCGAAACTTTCAACGCAGCAGAAGACATTCGATTTGAGTCCCCGAAATACTGAAGTTGGCAAGTCTCTTAGTAACGCTCGCCTTCTGGAATAGTCCTCACTTAGCGCCAAATAATGGAATCTGCCTTTTAGTGCTCCAAATGTCGAACCGATTGTCCCTGGAATAAGATGATGATTATTATAGTTAATCCCTAATCTCGTCATCTCCGTGTGATGCAGCTAATAGGAGGAGCAGAACAGGCTTTATTGCCCCTATTCGCGAGCCATCCGGAGCGTTTTACGCAGCCCTCGCAGCTGCCTCCATCTTGAGACGTAATGGCCGCTCTCACCCACTGATTGTCTGTCCAATCTGAACCCCCAGGATCATATCGGCCCTATTTCAGCCGAATGGCAACATGGAGTGACTTAATACTCTGTGGCACTGACGCAATAAGGGTTTTGGCTCTTTCAAAAATATTGCTCCCCAGCCTGTTTTGTCTAGGTATTGATTTGCGGCTGGAAAGGTCCATGTATAAGGTTAGTGTAAGAATGTTTACCCAGGGCTGTGAAAGGGGGGGGNGGGGGGGGGGGGGACCCCGTTTTGTGGGACGTCATTGTAAGGACGGTTGACACTGCGGCTTCCATCCTTCCACCTGCTAAAAAGTTCCTTCTGGCCCAGTACTCTGGGAGAGCTCCTTTCTTGTACGAGCCGAGATGGAAGTTTGTCTGTCAGAAAAGGAGGGTGTATAACTAGGCAACAATTGGCTGACGTAAAGCGGGGAGGAAGTTGAGCCGATTATTTTTAATCAGCGAGACAGGAGTAAATCTGCAGTGTGCATCGAAGACGACGACGAAGACGAAACTTCATTTGTGAGCGAAGACAGCAGTGGCGGGAGGGCGATCATTAGAAAAGATGGAAAAGTTTTAAGGCAACTATAGTTCCCTTGGAAGTGATGACGGACAGGCTGCAGAATCGATTCGAACCAAATCAGTGGGTGGCAGGTTGTCGTTCCACCTCGGAAGTCCTGGGTTCAACCACCGAGTTGGTTGTCCACTATCATCCCAAATTGGCCAAGAAAACACTCGCAAAACACCCAAGGAGCACGGGGTGTCTTCCCTTAAGTTACACAAAATTAGGTATTTCCTAATGGGAAATGTTTCTTCCTCCAAGCAAAACGGTTTTGTAGAAGAAACCTACCAAGGGGGCCATCCTTTCCTAACAAGATTACCCCAAGCCATGTGGGTATCAAACCTTCCAGGATGCCTCCCCAAAAAATTTCCTGCCGAAACGATTAGCCTGCTGGCCCACATTCAACCCGCGTTGACAGAGCGGTTTGTTGACGGTTTTTATCCGCCTAGCGGTCAATCTGTGCGGCTTTATTGCTTAGAATTGTCTTGAGGAGCTGCACTTGGCCTGCAGAGCGGCATCGGGCCGACTGAGAGGGCCGTGAGAGGGCGGCGCTCTTCGGACGCCACCGACGCCCCGCCGCCCGCCTCAGGACGCCTCTGCGCATCTTGGCGGGCCTCCTTGCGGCGGGGCTTCCGCTCGTCCGCCCCGCCAATGCACTTTTACAAGACGCTCGGCCTCACCTCCTTTCCCCCCAACTCCGCGTGCGCTCCAAGCCGAGTAATTACACGGAGCCGCTGCCGCCTGCTTGCCTTGTCTTGCGCATTCGCCCCCAAAGTATTGGATTCAGTACGCATTCCCTATTCCCCAGTCGATTTTTTACCCCCCCCTCTTTCCCCCCTCCTCTTCAGCTCCTCCTCCGTCGCTAGTTTTTTTTCCTACTTTTTTTTTGTCATGACGTGTACAGTTCTTCTCGCACATGCCACATCGGAGAGAAAGAAGGCCCCGGAGTGGCTGGGGGACCGTGTCCGTAGCCAGTGGGAGTTTTTATTGAATTTTTCAAAGACTTCGCCCTCCCCCCTTTGCCGCACGGAAAAAGTGCGATCTGGCGGAGGCAGTGCGCTGGTGTAGGAGTCTCAGAGCGGCTTGCTCAGCGCAGACAGGAAAAGATTGGGCAGACTCGAGAAAGGTTTCGGGGGGCTGCGGGAACTTTAAGTCAAGGCAGTTGGCAGTCTTTTCTGGACGACGGCGGCGGCGGCAGGCGGAAGCGACGCCGGCTGAAGACGAGACGGGGGACCTTAGCAAGCAGAGGGCCATCCGGCTTGAGGAGGAGGTGGAGGAGGTGGTGGAGGAGGCGGAGGAGGAGGAGCTACCACCCGATAAAGATTCAGACACAGGCACACTTGTTCCTCAGACGGGAGGCAGAAGAGGAGGGGGGACTTTGAGCACCCACCACCGGCCGGCCGGTTCTTCTTCTTCTGCCTGCCTGCTTGTGTTGCCAGCCTGCCAACTGCCTGCTGCTGCTGTTGTTGCTGCTGCTGCTGCTGCTGCTGCTGCCGCCTTCCGCCTTCCATCATCCATCCATGTCGCCAGCCGCCCTCCGTCGGTCAGTGGAATAACCGGACCACTCGGCATTTTTTGCCGCCCTTTACTGTAGCGCGCGCGGCTTTTTACCACTTGCACTTTTCCCGCTTTTTCTTGGAGTGAACCCAAACCCGACCACCAAACCACCTGACCCACCGCATGTTTGTGTCCCGGAGTGAACGGCAACCAAAGTACAAACGCTTTGCCTTCCATCCTTCATACCCCTTTTCTGACTGATACAACCCCCTCCCCAGTGAGAGTGGATGGTGAACATGTCCCTGCACCTCTAACCCTTTACCTTCCGGACTTTTTTTTTGCTGGTCATTGCTGCTCCTCATTGCCGTCAAACTGACCTGGGCCATCCATACGTCCATCCAAGCCATTCATTCATTCACTCCACACACCCCCACTCCACCCGCAGCCCCCGTCAACCACTATACCACCCCATCCCTCTCTCTCTCTCTTTGGTCTTGGGCGGAGGCCTAAAGTGACGTGTGTGGTGAGTGCCGAGGCCAAACCGAGCCCATGACCGAGGTCACGCCCAGGATATTCAAGATGAATCCGGACTTTTGGCAAGCCCGGCCGGCCGCCGACCCCAAGATGGCAGAAAAACTAGTCAACGAATTGCAGGTAACAAGTCGCGTCCAGTTAGTTCGATGGATGTTCAGTTTTATTTACAATCTTTTTTTGGTTTGTTGTCGTAGCAGTTCGTTGTCTCGTCGGTTGGGTTTTTTCATCTTGTGTTAGTCAACCTCCTCCTTTTGCTCCTCCTCCCAATGTCGGTCCTTTGTGAGTGATGAGTCATGCTGCCACAGCCGACACACGGAGTGGGTCATCATCATCCGTCGATAAACATGGGAGAAAGAAACCATTTTCAAACGCCGCCGCCGCCGCTTACAAAACCGCCCCCTTCAGTCTTTTTACTCCCCCGGCAAATGTTCTGGTTTCCCCCTTTTTTCCCGACTCAAAATGAGAAAAACGACGAGCTTGGTTTTTGAGGACACAAAGCCTTTTTTTGATGAAACGGCTCCTATTTGACAGAGAAACGTCGATAACCTTTTTTTGCACTAAGGTCCGCCCGCAGATGATGACGAACTCCATTTTGCTTGTGGGTTAAAAGAATTAACGAAATTGAGTGAGCCATCAGGTTAATTCGATCCTAATTATTGTGGCACCATTCAGTTATGTAGAATTGACTAGTTGGGTTAAGAAAATTTGAGGGGTCGCAACGGCCTGATGTTGGCGGGTGGATAGCGTTTCCTTCCCCGGCACCTTCCCGTGTTTTCCCCGTGCCTTCTTGAAATCCGCGGGCTAACAAACACTGGACGTAATTGCGCTCATGTGGAGTATCCACACATGCTCACCCACCCTAAAACCCCCATCCTGGCCGCAACACCCCCCAGCTCCTTCCACATGTCCTACTACAGCTCTACACATGCTCGCACACACGCGCGCCGCTCTTACTACACACACATGTGGGTGGGCGGGTGGGTGGGTGGGGGAATGAGCGTAATTTACGGACCTCGTGAGCCAGCGGCCTATATATGCGAGGTCCAGTGCAGAATCCTCTCAGGGGGGTGTGTTGTGGCGGCGAGCGGATTGAGCGGTCAAGGCTAATAGCCTGGGAGTCCAGTTTTTTTAATGCATGTTTCGGAGGAGATTGTGTTGGCGACGAAGACGGGCGTCGACTGAGGAAGGCGGCCATGCGGCGCTAGATGGGCGCCGTCCAAGGCGCAATCTTCTTGCGTCGGATGAGAATTGCCACGTGGGCGCTGCTGCCCCCATCTTCAGCCCGAAAACGGTGGCCACCGACGCCGCCGCTGCTGCTACCACCGACGCCACCACCCCTCAGGCTTCTAGTTCCCTCGAGAGCTTGATTCAGCGAGGACTACAGTCTGAAACTCCTAAGAACGCGCTCATTAAGATATGGGTGAATAATATATCAAATGACGTCATTTTTGGGTAGGGTCATTGCCTTGATTAAATCCGGTGCATTTCGGAAGGGAGAGTGATGGCTGTACCGACTGGGGAGGGATAGGATTATTTTTAGCGCCTGGAGACGATAAATTATCGATGCAATTCCGCCGACGCATCAGGATGATTATAGGCTCCCATGGACTTTCCTTATCTTGGTCCGACAGGAATTTTTTACTCCCCCAGTACTTAATTAGAAGCGATTAGCGCGTCGATATTTGAAATATTGAAACTAGCGGCGCCTGAGGACGAAGCTCATATCGTGCGATTAGGAGGTGGAGACTTCCACCCCTTCTTTTCGTTTTTTTTTAACTCTTTGGGCTCTCAAAGTGAAATGAACAAAATGAAAGACGGGTTTTAAAACTTTTTAGGGCCATTAAAATGAAATCCATTAGATGCACTTTTACTTAGAGTATATATAACTTGCAGCACTTCCTTTGCGAAAATCAGCTTTGAATGTTCAGTGTAATTCTTTGTCCGAGTAACGCAGCGAATATTGCCGTCATGACGAAATTACTAAGCTCTTTGCGCGAGAAATATTCTGCATAAACTTATATAAGCCTAGACTACATTGTCAGTGAGACAATTTACATGAAGTTCTTAAATATAATAGAAGCGGTGAGTGTTGTAAAAAGCTGTAATTTTCTGTCCGTTGAGCTCAAATAAGGGGGCGTAAAATTTATGCCAGTTTTATCCAAATTCTTGTCGAATCTGCCTATGATGTTCTTCGATCAAGTTACGCTTGTTAACGAAAATTTGTAGGATATAAATTTTATAAATAGATTCTCCTAATCTAGTTTTTCTGGCATTATTCTATAACAATTATTATTGGTATCAACAATGGTATTTTTTGGGGAAGTATTCCTTCCAGACAAATGTATATTGCAAAGCTCTCGAAATGTGTTAGATTGTAAGGTATACGTTTCTCTATACCTTCAACGAAGCTGTAAGTTGCATGATACATACAAAAACACCCAGTAGTAAGTGCATCAGATTAGGTCTTCTCACGAGATATCGTGCAGGTGAAAGAATAATATAGTAATAACAAATGTGAAGTACACTGGATAATCTTATGCATATGTCAAATTAGGCAAGTGTTATATTACCTGATATAGCCTATATTTTAAGCCGTATTACACAAATAATTTTCGAATGTGCTGTTAACGGTGTTGATATGTGTAGCTTTTCTTGTCAGTTGCTTCATGCAGCCTGAGTAAAACTTGTGTGTTTGTAAAATTAAAATTAATAGACTCTCGCGCTTTTTTGAATTCCGTAAATTCAAGATAATTACTCTAAAACGCATGTCTTCGACAGCTGATCGCAATATTGGTTTCAGTGAGTAATATACTGTAATGCATTGTCAATGTGGAAAATATTTGTACTGAAATAATTTTAATATCATCAGATAAATTCGGCTGTATTTCCTATATCAAAATTCGCCATTACATTACCCGAAGTCTTGCTCAAACCAAGTAATCTTTGTTGTTTATTGGCGTTAAAATGTACGGCACATCAGTATGTTCACGCTTGTAATAATATGCAATATTGTTATTACAAATTATTGTCAAGTTGTGAATTAGTAATCCTCTTGCAATACGCTCAAGAAATTCGGTATAAAATTCCCACCTTCCAAGTAAAAACCAGCAGATTTCTGAGGAATGCATGTGTGATATACAGTATGATGCAAAACTTTACACTATAAATTAGTTCGATCATTATTATCAGCAACTTAGTAGTGCCATATTTGTGCCTCTCTGTTATCCATTTAAAAACTTGCACTAACGCGTACATTACAAGCTAACCGAAAAAAATATTGGCACAAAGCGAACAACTTTTCGTCGCATGTGCTCTGTAACAAGGTAATTAACACGTGAAACATGAACGTACAGTAGTTTGGTGGATAGAGTTAGCTCTTCAATTACCACCCGGGCTACATGCAATTACCGGTACACCAAAGAGTGACACAGGTAAAAAAAAATATAATAATCACATTAACAGCCCCAAAATTAGTCTACCCGCCGGATTTTCTTCCATTGTCGCTCACATGAATCTGAGAAATTATATCAGTGTCAACCCACCCATTAGTACAGTACATTCGCAAAAATACACCCTCACACATCTTGAAACCCTGCCAGAAAATGCAAATGAGCAGAAGACACCAAAAAAAAGTGGCAGTGTGCGGTCAGATGAATAGAGACAGCAGTGGTTAGCAGTCGGCAATTCCTTTCCTCCCCAGTGGAACAGGCCCTAAAAGCCTCCTGAGGATCCCAAAGCTGCTTAGCCCTCCTTCTCCTCCAACCCCCCCCCCCCCTTCCCTTACCTCCATTATAATTTGGGCGAAAATTGGAGAAGGACTGCGGGCCCATAACTTAGGCGCGCTCTGGCAGTGCGTCTGACTTCCTTCCTCGCTCTGCCAAGAACACTGCTAAAACACCACTTAACGGCCTGTTTTGTTCACAGAGCTGCAGTTTCGCTCGTTGTGATAATTTTCATTTCTTAATTTCTCATTAAAAATAGCGTGAAACATAACATGCGGCCCGCTCCCAACTCTTCTTCCTTGCTAATGGAAAAGGGCTCCAGAATTTTTCTGGGCACTAGCTCAAGTCACACTGCTCTTAGCTATATGATATTCTCCCCTTCTAACAATTCCCCCCCAAAAAATACATAGGATCGTACCATTTTCAACCCTCCCATTTTCTTGTTTTTGGGCCGGATCCATCAAAGATGTTTGAGAAAGGAGCGTAATTGGAAGGGGTTTGATTCTCCCCCGAGAGGAAATTCGAAATTAGATGTAACGGTGTTGTTGGGCTGGAATGCTGTGTTGGAAGGATGCAGATGCCGAGCAACCCCTTCCCTTTCATTTCGTTCTTTTTGTTGCGTGTGGGGTACCTTTCATCTGGACCCAGCTTAAGGAACTATAAAAAAATATATATAGGGCCATAAGTGGACCAGAGGGCATTGTCTTCACAGCACTAATTTTGGGAAGTCATGCCAGCTTTTGTCGTCCTGCAGAGTCATTCTGATCTGTTTTTTTATATATAGTATATATAGGGTTGAAAGCATAACTGTATCTTTTAGTCAGATGTCGTGTCTGCTTCGGGTATTAATCGGATCCAAAGGGTATTTCCAATTACCTTATGGTGAGCTTTTTCCATATCCGTGCAAAGGTCAGAAATAGGGAGATAAAAATAAAATGGGAGCCCACGAAAATGGAGTCGAAAATTTTCTCCGCGTAATAGTCTCCAGCTGGCGCCTTTAATGGTTTGGAGACGTCACGCGAAAGGATCTTGATGGCAGAAGAAAAGTTTTTGGGGGTGTTGGGAAGGCGGTTTGGAAAAGGCTGTGGTGGTGACGGGGGTGGGCGGGTTTGCAGTAGTCAAGTTATGGACTCGACCAGAAACAGAGGAGTCTATAAATTCTAAAAAAGGGTTGAGGGTTTTTGATCCCCCGGCGATCCTTTTCCCCCCACCAATGCAACCAAGCAGAGCCACTTGCCGCCAGGTGTCGTTTCTTACCTTAATTTATGGGCAGAGAGAAGAGGAGGGGGGGACTTAAAAGACCCCCTTCAACTGCTTGGTGGTCTTACAAGACTTGTGGGCTACCGAGTTGCCTGATAGCCATCGGGTGTTGTCCCTTTTTGCCTACCACTTTCGCTCTTGTAAAAGAGGCTGACCTTACCATACCTTAACCTTCTTGGTTTATTTTATTCAGTAGTTTAGCCTTCAGTTCTTGTCTAGCTGTCATTCTGTCATCGGTGTGTCGATGTTTTCTGGGCAATTAGTTTTAGTACGCAGGCATTTTCAATATTTGCATATTTATTTAAATGGTGACGCATTTAAAATATGCGGACCAGCTCGCCTGCTCTCATTATAATGAACAAATAAATGCATAAATTAGTTAATTAGACCTTAGCGTCACTTTTGAAAGGCGAGTGTATGTTCAAAAACGATGGTTTGCTAAAGGTAATCAGTAACTGATGTTAATTTCAAAGAGCAAACATGCTCTGGAGCACAAACAATGTGACCAGATGCACTAATATTTTTTTGTATTAAATTATCTGATCTGATCTGATCATATTTAAGGCCCTTTTGATGCCAACTTGCAGCCTGTGCTTTTTTTTCTACACAATTTTTTTGAGAGGAGGGGACATGCACATGGCATTAGTTAGTGTGGAAGAGAGGAAGCCCACTCTCTCCGTCCCTCTCTTTACTTGCAGCAGTCTAGGTCCAATGTTCAGATCAGCGAGCGCACGCTCGAGGAATGCTGGTCCACCCTGCAACGTGTGAGTTGGGTTGATCTTCAACACAGGCTTCCTTAGGCTGTGGATCACTTCATTTTATTCTCTATATTCACGCATCCAGCTTCATGTAGTAAATGGTGAGTCAAATCTGGCCAGACTGGTCCTAAACAAGTTTCAGCGGGGTGACCGCGTGTGTCTAGGGGCACTCAAATTGTCTTGGACCAGTTCTGCAGTTCTGACACATAGTAACAGCCGGAAGCTGGATGCTATCTCTTGTAGTGTTTGTGTCATGCATGTTTGCATGGTCATTTTGGGGTCAGTGTGTGTGAGTCGCCATTTTGTCCTGTATATGGATTGGCGACGTACAGGCCGGCAGGTCCAGGCCAAGACGAATTTAATCTGGAAATGGGGCGTCATAAGAAGAGAAGCCCAGAACCTGCGGAGGTAACATCAGGCAAATTAACGCTCGTTGTGCACGCGAGATGTTATCATACGCAGACCCGTCTGCTCCTTTACTAAATTAGAACCGAAAACAAGACACTTAAGGCGGTACCAATTTTGTAATATGGTTTATTACGTCCCACTCTAAATGTTCACTAATTCTGTTTAGTAATTCAGTGTCGTCCCATAAATTTCTAGGGGTGGCTAGGAAGTTGTGAAGCCGGGATTTTCTCTCTCTCTGGATGACAAAAAAAAAATCATTTCGCAGTCACCGTTGTATTAAATCTTTTACCCATTAGATGAATGCTGCGGTGTTCAAAAAAACCGGCTTTCAGTTATGATGAATCGCCCGTATGTGTACATGTGTGCAACTTCTCAGTTACAAAAATGTGATTGCGTGTCAGTAATAATAATAATTTTGACCTGTTTTGCATTGTGAGGATCAGAATTGTCAGTTGTTTGGGCGTGTAAAATAAAAAAGATGTTAAAAATTGTTCCCTGCCCATTTTTCTTGAAAAAACTGCAAGATATCAAATCTTATCTCTAGAAAAATGTTAGCGGGTGTGAGCCCTTCGGCAGGTTTCTCGCTCCTCACCTGCTTTGATTCGAAAATTAAAAAATCCTCGCATTTATAAGCAAAAAGGGTGGCGCTTCCTTCGGAAACGATCCTTGCACCAAAAGCAACACGCATTTCCGTGGAAAAAGTTGCGGTGCGTGCGCCTAGGTGCCAATCTCCACCTTAATTGATAAAAACTAGGGGTCCCCTCCCCTTTTCGAAGCCCGCCCCCTATTTCTAGGCGGGGACTAACACTGCCAAAAAATTGCCCCATGAAATTAGCCCCCCATACACACAAAAGAGACCAGGTGGAATTGCCTAGTTCTCTCAATGAATAGAATCGATCCGTTTGATTGCACCACTCACGTGATCATGCATCGCTAACTGTGCTCGCCATTGATACCATCCGATGAAGGGGTGGCGGTATACATATATTTTTTTGTCTTTTGGATGGATGCAACCCTCCAGTCTTTTATTTCCAGTGTTATGAAATACACCGGCCATAACGGTCCCCTGGTGAATAATTTAATGCGGGACTGAAGAAAATAACGCAATTGTGGACGTGTTATTGTCGGATCGAGCAAATGGTACAATTACTTGCTTCCAAGATGAATATTTCAGGGGGTTATGGTAGATTAATAAGGCTTTATTGAACGCGATTATCGTATATGAGTGTTTTGTTTATAGGATTCGGGCCAGTTATCTGATGGTAAATAAAGTCATTAAGTTGACCAACTGCTTGCAGTAATTAAAAGATTACAGAAAACTGGACTGGATCACAATATGCTGTTGTTTACTAAAATTTTACACGTTTTATTCTCGACATTTTTAAATATTTTCACGCCTGTTATTGTGGGTCATTATGTATATTGCTTCGTGTGTCTCCAGCATTTCCGAGAAACACATAGGCAGCAACGGCTAACCTTCTTGCAGCACACCTGTTGAATATAATTAGCAACTCCAAATATTCATCGAATGACTAATTATAATCATCACCAACACAATTGGGTAGGTGTATATCTGACTGTCAGGAAGAGGTGAGTCTACTTATGGAGTCAATCCGTGTCCTCCAATTGTAATGGGGTGTACACAGTCTCTATATGAAAAGGATGAATGGCAGGTATAAGCAGGTAGGGGTCTGGCTTGAGACAAAGTGATGGGTGAAATGGACAGGATCGGAGCGAGATGAGAACGGTTCTCACGGTGGAGCTGGCCGTTGGGGTGAGCCTACCTAGAGCAGCATGCAAATGAGCTCCCCTGCTATTCTCTTGGCCTTCTCGTTAGCCCCCGGGAGACAAAACGGCTGCCTCGCACCTCCGTCGGCCTGCAAGACCACTTTTTTTCTTATTTCAATTTTTTTTTACCATCCTCGTCTCCCCTCTTTTGTATTGAGTTACACCGAGATGCAGCCTCCTATGCGTGGAGCAATTTATTTGGAAGCTAGCTGAGGGGGTTTGGACTGGACTTAGGCCTTTTATCCCCAAGGAGCTTCCTCCCCCCTTTTGTTCTGACTGTTTTAAAATGCAAATTCAGGCGTTGGTGACAGTAACGCTCGGCGTGACGAACTGTCCAGTCTCCATAGAGTAAAGGGGGGAGGAGGGCAGGTCAATGGCGCGCAAAGTGCGTGGACAAAGGGTTAGGACCACTGGCCCCTTTGGCTCCGGAGGGACGCTGGCCATTCGCCATGGACCGCATCTCCACCTGGACTTCTGACCATCTGCCTCCTTTTCATTCTAATCCTACTTGGACCTCCACCAAAAAATGCCCACATACATCAAAAGAGAGGGGGGGTCACCTATGTCCATAATTTTTTTAGATAGTACCGGACAATAGTACAGCCGGCTTCTAAAGCGTGCCATTTTTCATGCGGATAATTTCTGAAGCTTGATCCATCACTATGTGTTTTTTTTGCTAAAAAGTGCCCGGGCCTGGCACCCCCTGCTAGTTTCTGCGTTTTTAGGTGGCAATGGCGGGCCACGTCAGAAAATGCTTCGGGAAAATTAGTCTGCGCCGAACTCTGGCTTCCTGTGGCGAAACATTTTGGGTCGTCCCCTCGGCCGCGAATGAATTTAATCGCCGATGAACGCTTTTTCTTTTCCGGGATCCGTGCTCGTAAAAGACCGTGGGGGAGGACCATCAAGGTTGCCAGATGAAAGTCCACGTTTTTCCCTCCTCATTTTTTGGGAGTACCCCCGCATCTTCCATCAATCCTGGCACAACGACTCAGCGTGATGTCCGTTTTTTTCGCTCTTTATTTTTATTATTGTGGAACGACTTCGAGATGTGTCCTAATGGTCCCTCCGTTGACGATTTTTATGTCTGATAATAAAAAGAGCGGGGGTCTTGGAAAATAGGGTGAAGGGAGGGTAAAAAAAAAAAAAGCCTGGGGGGGATGTATTTCTTTATTGCCGGACTCTTATGCGCGATATGATCTGCGCAAAGTGAACGCACTTATGGGCAGCGTATAGTTAGGGTCTTTGCTCCCATCGCTCTGGTGACAATATTGGCATATACTGTAGATAGTTTGTATATATATACAGAGAGGCAGGAGATTAATTCTTAGTATTACTGTTAGCCCTGATAGACTTCAATTTAACTGGTTGCATATGCCTTTCTTGGGAATGCTTTCAGATAACTTCATAGTGGTTGATTTTGGCGCACTTTGGTTTCCGAATTTGATTTGGAAGAAGCCGCAAGAAAACCTTTCTTTTGCAATGCTAATGGTGGCGTTTGATAATAATCGGCTAGTTCTTCTTTAGAGCCGATTTATTTGTTTGTAATGAGTTAACGTGAAAATGTGATTTCTTGGCACGGATTATGCATGGAAGTAGGCCTATTGTGGATTTGTAGATCAGGGTCGAATGGATTGAAATTGCACAATAGTCACAACAAAACTGTATGGCGTGTCGCATTCTTTAGAACTGTTTACAAAACATTGGCACAGGAAACTCGGATCTTATATGAGTCATTCTACATGCACAGAAATCCCCTCCTTGCTCTGTAGAAAATTATTGTATGCCGTAATGAGTCCTATACTGCTGGTGTTGAATCATTTCTTCAGTCTATATATAGCGTCCATTTCATGTGCTGACAACATGTCATAAAATGAATACAAGCTTACTCTTTCATCTCTGATATGCAAATGAAATTCAGCAATAAACATGATGGTCTGCGTTAATCACACCTTGTAAGTTTTTCCCTGCGCTGTTTCCAGATTCTGCTAAGTTAAGAAATTACTCGAGACAAGTGACTAATAATTGAGAATCCAATGTTGCATTCGCCTGATTCGCCTTATAATAGTGCCTTATAAATAATTATGCGCAAGTAAACACTGCCCTGTATAGTTCATAGGGCAAATAACGCTTAAAACAAGTCGTTCATATATGACAATGTGTTCACAGTGCCGTGTATGCCTGTAGGTGTTGTCGTGTATCTTAACACCAGCTTAACACTGTAATGCGATTTGTTCATTTTAATTTGATTCACGAGGATTCGTTTGTATTTTAAGGGTTTTAATATATACGCCCAGTCTTTTTTGACGTGTACAGTACAGTGATGGAGAAATCATAGAAAATTCAAAGACCTCATTATGTGACATAATTATGTGGATGCCAATATTTCTTAACTTATAATGATAAATGAATAACTTCTGATCTATTTTAGAAGTGCAGTAGTATGCTGTTTTTAACACAAATTGTTCATTATGCAAAATTTGAATTCACATTTCCAGACGTGAGTGACATAGAGGAAAGTTTTTATTATTTATTTTTCTGTTTATATACCGTCATGTAGTTTGGTGGCCAACTTAGTCATGGTGTTTTATATGCGTGTAATTAAAGCCAGCAGAGGAAACTATAAACACGCTTCCGCTAAGAAGGGAAATTAAAATATATGGTCACTGAAACTGGCTGAATTTGCAATCAAACTATACACACTGGTTATCCGAGGAATTCTGCAGCAGATAGTACAGTTACACCTGCTTATAACCGGACCCTGATGGAGCGGAAATAGGTTTATTCTGTCTCGTATTAAAATATTTTCTTATCTAATAAATCAGTAATTAATTCTTGCGGAACTTTATACCGCGTGTATCATAATTAACCTTACACACGTATAATAGACTATCGGTGGTCGCGCCAGTTTGGTATACTCTTGAGCCCGCCAATTTGAGTCGGTCGAACATAAGCTCAATTATGAAACACCCTGTATAGGACAGTCAAGCTTGGCTACACGTTTACCCTACAGCCTACACTCATTACCAAAAATCTAAGCCCCAGATACCACGCACACATGTCGAGGTACAGCCAAGCATGTACGTTTTCCCATATTATTATTTGGCCACTAACTCACATTTTCTTTAATTCATACCCACCTCCCGATCCCAGCGTTAGATACGATTACACTGTTTGCAAATTGCTGAGCTCTTTACCCTGCTTGGCCGATGCGAAATTGTGATAGTAGCGCACGCGTAACATGTACACATAACAAAAGTGGGGGAGGTTCGGTGGTCCTCTATTCTTATGGGTGTCTGCAGTATGATATAGGGGTGGGCCAGACAGTATATAGGAAGGAGGCAAATGGATCCATAATCGGGGGTGGCCCACACAAAGGGCCATTCGTCTTGGTGTAGCAGCCTAGGTGCGAAGGCGCGGCGAGGACCCAACAAAGGCGCCACGATTAATGCCTCTTATTACGGAATGCTTGTTAGCTTAATTTATGTGCGTTTTCTTGGGGGTCGCCTGTATACTAGAGGAAGGACGCTTCTCCAAAAAAAATGAGGGTAATTGTCTTGACCAGTCGCAGGCTGAGGATTCGTTGCGGACGGGATGCTGCCATGGTCTCCCCAAAAAAATAAGAGCGCCAGAAGGGCCACTAACTTATTTGCGTTTGGTACGCGGTCATCCTACGCTGCTCTTTCCGCCTTCTGGCCCACACACCGCCACTACCAATCTTCTAGACAACTAGAAGCGATACTATCCCTTTCAGGAGAGAAGGAGAGGCAAAAAAAATAGTTTTTTATGTAGGGAGATGAGGGTTACAGATGCTCCTTTCTTGACGCGGTGATGCAAGTCTTGGGGAACAAGGGGACAAAAAAAAAATCTGGTTGAACATTGACCTATTCAGGCAACAATGTGGGATTTTTTTTGAGGAGCTATCTGAATACGTGTCAGTGTGTGAAATACAATTAGGTTGGTAATGTAGGGGGAAAGAACCTGTTATTATTTGTGCAGTGTAGTGAAGAGCCAATAATTATTTTAATACGGTCAATTTTCTGTCCATTGGTTACAGCTGTTGTTTACCTACATCGAAGTTCAACCTGCATCTTGACGTAAACAGATCACGAGTGAAGTTTACTGATAAAAAATCCTGGAATGCAGTGAACAATAATTCATGTATAGTTCACTCAGTAAATGTTAATTTTCTCCCCTTTACTGCATGGGGAGCGCATGTTACGAGAAAATCTCTGATTGTTATTATTACTGTACATGCATTCACAATACATTTTATCATATAAATGAGTGATACAACCTGACCTTGAGTACAATTATTATGAGAGTCAACTTGGCAAGGAGTTTTGAATTTTGCAATACTTATTAAGAATTCTATACAAATTGCAATATTTTTATTCACGAGCAACACTTTTCATATACTAACTTGCGATAATAACACTATCTTGCATGTTCATTCGGTTAAGCTTTTTTATTTTATGTAAGGAATATCTTTAAAATGATGAGAATGAGTTGTATACGTTGGATAAAGTGGCCCCACTTAAGACATCACGGAGACTTGCAAACTACAAGCGTAACAATCTTAGTTGATTAGTCCCATCTGATATTGCTTGATGAACATGACATCGAGTTCCAGGGCTGTCTTTCATAACTTTGCAGTCTGGACGTACACCATATAATTATGCCCAATAACAGTGGCAATTACATTTCTTTTTGCCTTGATGACCACAGGATGTGGTCTTACGCATTAGATGCAAAGATTATTGCGAGATCCTCTACAAATCAAAATTAAGAGCTGGTAGTTCATATGCTGAACATTGAAGTGCGTGGTCAAAACTATTTTCGCGTGAGGTTGTAGTATGCCTATATAGTCTCGTTTAACAACCTTGGATTTATATCAGAATATTTTTAATTAATTGAATTGTTTCAAAAATGAAAATGGCAGTACATAACGCCAACTTTATATCACATCAGTAATAAACAGGCAACTTCTTTGGAGCACGGTGATCTCGAGATCCGGTCTGCCACTTCTGCTCCGGATGTGACGCAGGTCTTTCTGTGAGAGGAGTATTTTTGGGTTTCTGCCCTTCGCATTTGGGGTTTTTCGGGGTTATTCAGTTTCCTTCCATATGCCAAATATTCATCAGGTATGGTGTATTTATATCGTAGGTGGTTTAAGTGATTAGCGGAGAATTTTTTAAATGGGCGAAAAGTGTCATCAATAAATGAGACAATAGTTTGATTTGCAAAAGCGTTCGATCTCCAAATATGAAACATTTCTGCAAATCGTGTGTAATCGTCGCAATTTATATAATTGCACCGGAGATATCGATATAACTTAGCGACAATGTCTTGCGCTGGCTCGTTTAAGTATGCCTACTATATTAATATTAACTATCACATAACAAGCTTCCGAAATACGATAACGATTTTGGTACCTAGTACCCTTTCGGGTAATCACCGAGAAGCTCGAACGTAATCCATCTCGCCGCACGTAATCCATGGATGTAGGGGCAGTATTTGCACGCATTTGTCCGGAGGGTATTGAAAGAGAGTGAAATGAATTTCGAAAATTTGCTTTAACTTACATCAATATGACGTCATTTTTGGTATATTACTTTCATTAAGATGGTGGGATGCATTTCATTATTATTGAGAAATAGAACTACAAGAGGAACGTTACATGTCAAAAAACTATTTAGCAATAGTCATTTCTGGTGGTGTTTCCCAAAATAAAAATTTTGTCATTGTTTATCTTAAAAGTGGAGGTACGACAACCTTGCTACCGGGCTGAGAATAGCGTCTGAAATGAATACTTGTCCTTGTGCAAAGACGTGGTCAAAGGCTGACATAATTTGTCTTTCTGGTCTCTTTAATGTATTTCGGTTCGTGACACCAGACACATGGCACCCATCTGTCATGCGCCGGTTTTCCACACACCATAAAGCGTTTTTGAAGTCCATAGCCCTATGTTATATAGCTAATTTTCCATGCACAGCGTGTTCTACAAACACCGCAAAAAAAATTGGTGATAAAAAATACGCAGCAGCAAGTGAGTGCGCAATAAAGGAGCCTAACTAAATACCAGTACAGTGGGAATGTTTATTCAATAAAGATCGTGCTCAGATTTTTTTATATGGTAAACTTGATCTGATATGTGTTATTGATATTACACCCCCTTGTTTTCTAACGCAAATTCGCAGACTGGACACCTGCAGCTTGTTGTTTCGCAAAATTAAAAATGCCACGCACTCATGCTCAGTATATACTGTATACGCCCTGCATGCACCTGCCCTTTCATGATAGCTACTGTATATATCATATTGCTGATTCAAAGGGCTTAAACCGCTATAAGGAGACGTTGTGTATATGTAATCAAATTGATAAAAGACTTAATGCAGGAAATAAATTATGATTGGAAAATAACAACTCTGCTATACTCAATTTGACCCTTTAGCAAATGTTGACCCACACACACTAAAGTCTGTTAGTCTTTTACAACGCCTCCTGTATGGACATTTTAGCAAGAAGCAACAGAGCTATTGTTTCAAATTGTAATTTATATGATACCAGGTCATTGTGCAGGGACGTGCCCTTAAGCAAGGCTATACGGTACAGGGTTATCGCTAGCGTCTTCCTGATTACTCTTGATAGCTTCCGGTGCATAATTTTTGTAAACAGGGTCAACACACCCAAAATAACTGACACCAGGAAAGTGGTACGATATATATTCAATGGTACGTATTATTAGTGTCTCGTAAAGTTCAACAATATTGTTTACTTTTTTGACTGTAGTTCACTAATCACCTTTATGGATTACATTTTAATTCGACCTCATGCTAGAAAATTACCGTTATTGCACTTGTTTGAAACGCCCCGGTTGCTACCGATGCGATGGCCAAAGAGTGGGGCAAAAGAGGTCCGGAAAGCGAAAGGGGGAGGAGAAACGAGACAGAAGAGAAGCATCAAATGCATGGTAGGTAGCCCACCTGCCCAGGGACGACTTTCCCTTTCGAGGGGCGGGCGGGCGGGACAGGTAGAAAGGCCGCTGATTTGTCAGAGAAGCACGGTCAAGTTCAAGGGAGTAGCCCATTGACCTAGAGAAAAAGACCCTCCCAAATGCCACCTGGCGCAAAACTGGTTTCTACCGGGAGAAGAGATGATGATGAGGGCGATGATGTTGATGACCTCCCGTTGAGCTGGGGAGATCCTTGGCCTCGACTCTACAAGGTGGTTTATGGCCTCCATCAGGGCCAAGCAGCCTGCTACTGCCGGGGGAATCCCCGTGGTGTATATTCATCCGCTGAACTACTTTTGCCGCATCGCCCCCTCTTTCCATGTAGGCGGAGGATACTTATAATGGTTCGAACTTACTGATTGGAGTGTACCTGAGGATGTAAATTAGGGGTTGCTAAGGAACCACAGAGACACCCACACCCCTATTCGCCCTCCAGCCCCCCCTGCCTCTTTAGGCTGACTCACTGACTGACTGACTGACAATGATGGCGTCGGGCGATGTCGACGTCTTCCGCAAGCTGGGAGGGTTATTGATCAATTGCACCCGATTTGCTCCCGGGGGAAGTTATCCTCAGACAATGAAATCTGCCGGGAGAGAAATCCCGTCGCGTAAACTTGGGTAGTAAAGAGCTCTCTTGAAAGTGTAGGAACATGGCATCCCCACCCATTGATGCCAGAAGGTCTTTAGATTATCATCTGGAGGCGTAGAAGGTGACCAGTTCTTGCTTTGCCTGTACGGTACTGTGAGTCAAGCTTACTCAGACAGCTTCTTTTTTTATTTGGTTAATCCTTCAGCAACACACTTCTGGTAGCCACCGTTATGCGCTTTTTAGTGAGTTTCTTGTGCCTTCTTCATCACGTGAACGTTCATACAGCTTGATGCCTTAAGCAAAAGCCTTGATCACGAATGTTAATGCAAATTTGAAACTGTACAAGTGCGTTTTTTTGGGTGGGTGATGTGGGCCCTTTGATAGGATCGGGAGAAGGCAATAGATGTTGTACCCTGTTATTTCGAGGTGTTTAGTATTATTTGGGAGATGACAAAATAATGAATTTCTAAGTTGTTTTTTGAGAGTGTCGTAATACATGTACATTCAAATATCGGATGTAGGCGTAGTTAGACCTGCCCAAGTTTAAAAAATGGGACGAATAAATTTAGCATAATGTATAAGTTTCCAACTTACTCTTGTTTTTGTACGCTAATTACATATGCTTGTGGGTATCCACTGATTGCACGATAAAGGGTAAAAACTGAGGGTGCTGACATTAAGTAAATTAATAATGGCCATTATCGAGGAACTTGGTATAATTATGCATAGCAGACTTCTGATAGCTATTCCGACATGCCTTGATTTTTATTATAAAAATTTGAACATACTTCAGCATGCATTGAACGCTTTTTACAACTCATTAAGGCATATAAGATACTATTTATTGCTTTTATCTGCACGCATTCAGCACGCACTTACGTTGGATGCACATGTCTGGCACAAAAAGTGCAGGTGACCCATATGCGGGAGAGACATCAGCACCGGTTTTCCACTAAACTCGTTAGAGACCTGTAACATGTATCGTCTTGGGACATGATACGTTTTTTAAAACTGATAATCCTGTAATAAGGTGAATTCCTAAATTTAACACATTTTCCGTTTACATATTACTTACCAGCATGAAGGACATTTTTAGACTATTTCTTCAATCTTGTGGAGGAATCAATTATTGCGCAGTGTTTGTGTACATATACCGTGTCCTCAATGCGAGCAATGCACCTGTCCGCCCAGTGACTTTTCCCCCCCTCGCTAAAAATGACATTGACATTTCATACCCTGTAGAATTAATTTTGCACAGACCATGCAAAGTAAACTGGACGGTTGCCAGTAATCGCTGCATGTCATTACTTTATAACGACCAGAAGAACATCATGCAAAAGCACTCCTACTTGCTCTCTGTACAAATTCCACTGAACAACTGTTAGAGTGTACATTTTCTCTGAATTCCTCCGTTGAAAAAGCCGGGTTTTCTGAAAAGTTATTGCTTCCGTCTGGTGGGTAAAAAGGATTGGACCAGTGTAAGTGACTTTTAGGGAGGGGCATGGCCGTAAAGTGCGCGTCCGGAGATTTCCGGAGGTGTGGGAATTTTCGCCGTCGCCCTCCCTTTTCCTCCTTTTGCTCCGGAGACCGGGGAGAGGCGCATAATTTGGTAGTTAGAGTATTATTTATTGCGCTGGATCCCACCACGTCTTTTGGGCAGTTCGCCGCCCCCCTCAAAATGGATGGCGTCGCTGTTTCTTTCCTTCCTTTTGCCAACGGCCGCCTCCGGATGACGATGATGGCACTCTTCTTCTTGGCTGCGGAAGAGGAGCCAGAAAGGTTCATGGACGTCTCTCTTTTCTTGCCGTTTTTGCTACACTCCAAAAAGCTGAGCATATTAGCACAAGGGTGAACATGCACAGGAGAAGTGGCGCCAAAAATGGCGCCAACAACATCGTCAATAACATGCTCTTATCCAATCGATATTTGAAAGAAAACAAAATATATTAGTGTAAGCTCCAGTGATTCACGAACATCGTAAACAAGCCCTCTGATTTTTAATTCGTGTTTAAATTTACTAAATGCGTTTTGTGTGGACAGTGCCTCACTTAATTTTTTGAATGAAATTGTTGACCCCCACAATGTAAGTCGCGCATTCAGGTCGATTGAATGAAGGGTCCCTAAGGCTGTTTGATAGCGACCGGTGCAACTGCATAACTGGATTTCAGGTGTGGCTTTGCAGGTAGGAGGTTTCGGGGTGGTGGGGGGCATCAGCTAGCTAGGTGAACATTTTTCACCTGCCCACCGCCCAGTTCAACGGCCACTTGCCAGCATCGTAGGTGATTGACCACACTCATCCCCCGGCGCCATTACCAGTACTCTAGATTCGGTTTTTTGCATTATTTAATCAACAAAAAAAAATTGGCGAGTTTGAAGGTGAGTGGGCGTCTTGGGGGTTGTCCAATCGCGAGTGTTTAGCCCGCTCATGAAGCACGTGTTTGGTCGGTGGGGGTACTACCATGGCGTGCGCGGGGTGATAAAGCTCACCTGAGCCCCAACCCACCCACCCCACAGGATGAATAAGGACTACGCCCCCCCCTCCCACCCTATCAACCCTCCCACCCTCCCCCAACTCCGTTCCTTCGCTGGCGCCTTTGCCAGATAAGCACAGTCGCGGGAATCGCCTCGAGTGAAGAAGTCCCTTTTTCGGTAGCGTCAATACAACATCCCCCGGTGCATGTTAGGTTGTGAGGATGCCGGAGAGACGGGAGTCCTCGCCGCCTGATATGAGGCCGTTTCTGTACCCGTGCACCCCCTACCAGCATCTGCCACAGCAGGTAGGATTTTGGGTGGGGGTGTTTTAGTGGGGTGGAGGGGTGGGGGGTGGTGGAGGGGACAAACCACGTGGCATCCGCCCATGCGCTCCTTTTCGGAGGGAGGGTGGTGGGACGGTGCATCTCGCTGTTCGATTTGCAATAGGAGGGTTGAAAGGTCAGATGGGCGCTACGAATATACCTGAGGAGACGTCTCATTAACTGCAGAGTCAATTTTGAGAAATATCTATTAAAGCAGGGGGGTGGAACTTTGTCAGCTAATGAGAAATAAACAAGGCGCACTCTTTTAGGAGCTTGAGCAAAATTGCAGGCGGTTTTTTTTTCCTAATTAATTTGATGCCGGTATCGAATTCCTTTAATGATAACAATTAGACAATTAGGCCGCCTTGCCTTTGCCTCGTAAACTGTTTAGTGAGGTGGTTATTGCTGGGCTTCCCAGAAGCTGGACTGTTTATCACTGTTGGGCAGTGAGTGTAGGCGTGATACGAAAGATATTTTCCGCTATATCAATTTTGGATATTATTGCTGGATGGTTTTCTCAGAATGACAGAATGTGTATTTCTTGAGCGGGTTGTGGTCTCTTCGCACTGGGATTGGTAGCCCTTCAATATTTGGGGTGATTTATTGCCTGCGGTGACCATTATTTAATTATCTTCACATTCACAATCTACATTTGCTGCCACTTGGGTCTTTCCTTCGTTTCCATAACCAACTTATAATCAATCCTATCTTGGAGCTTTTTTAAATGATTACAATAGCACTATTTTGAATTTTGGTAGTGCTACCGCAGAGGCTGCCGAGGAAGATATTTATTTATTTATTTATTTATTTATTTATTTATTTAGTAATTGCTATTCTGTTTATTGAGTATATAGGCCTTAAAGATACATGCTTTTCTGATACATACACCAGATGAAAATATGTTTACCTATTGATTATATAAATATTAGAAATATAGTGTAATATGTAAGCTGAATTCATTTTGCCTGTAGCTACCGCGGGTATAGTAGTCATTTGCATCGCAGGAGCCTCTTGCAATAGAAATCTTCCAATGTTTTGAATTATAAGCAATTTCACTTTTAAGTGTATGTCACTCACTTGTCACACTTATAACTCTGAACCTCATAATAATGCAACTTTCTCACAATTGCTCAATTTTAAACGGGTCTATATATAGTGTACGTTTTGTAAAAATGTTCAAACTAAGGTGAAGTATTAATTAGTCACAGAGCGAGTAACAGCATCATCAACGTTAACTCCATTCATTCACTGTATAATTATATGTAGATAATTTTCCATGTTATAATGGTAGACAATTGAGCGCCATTCACCTGATGATAATCATTAAAATTAGAAAGACTTCGGCATGAATTTTTTCATGTACCGTGTATTTGATACAGCACTGTCAATGCAGAGCTGGAAAAATAGTAGGCCTAACCTTCTCATTAGTCCCGATATGGACATGTTAGTAACACAAGCCTATGTATAGGCCTATTCTAGAGACATACTGGTAATGCGACAGAAATAGTTGAAACCATTAGTTCACTGAGTATTTATCTCGATGATGCCTGCAATATTCGTTACAACATCGTGCTATTTTCTCCCCGGAATAAAATTAGTTCTCGGAGCTTAGGCCATATGCCTCACATTGAAGTCAAGTTGTTACGACCTACGTACATAATAATTTATAGGCGTGCAATGACTTACAAAGTAACATTTTCAGCAATTCCCTGGACAGAAGTGTTGAAGTCTTAATTTTTTGTGTAATTATCTGCACATTTCCAAAGCAAATTATAGAAAATTTCGCAGCCTTCGACATTATTCTTTTGTCTATGCTGCAGGGCTTTTGACTCCCTTTTGTAAATTTTTCTTCGGTTCAAATAAAAGTTGCAATAGAATTTGTGCTTTGGGGACAAAATGGCCAACGTGGCGGAGCATAAAAAGACATTGACATCGGAAGGCTTGTCCTTCCTTATTAGGCCTCGGTTCCAAACAATTGAGTTGCAAACAAAGCAAGCCAAGCCCCGTCTTTCCGCAAGGAAATTCCCAACTTCTTTCCGCTGTTCAAATTCAATTCCCCCTCCACCCCCTGCAACCCTCCATCCTCCCCATCACCATCTTTTTTTCTTCTTCTTTTCCTTTTTTCTTTCTTTCCTTCTTGAGGTCCTCGCCACCACCAGAGCTAAGTCAGCACAAAATCTCGCCTTTTCAAGACATCTTCTTTGAAAGAAGTCGACCACCCTCCGACTCTTCCATTTTGGTCTAGGCCAAGTTTTGAACCAAAGTTGTATATTGGCGTATATACAGGATACATCGGCAGGCGACATACTATATATTGCAGGCATTAGTTATGTCACAATAACATATTATGTCCTATAGAAAAATGCAAATATATCAGAAACGTTATACTGTAAAATTGTATGATGTCACCATTCTAAATTCGATTTAATATACAAGTTCTAAACTCCACTTAAGTACATATGTAATAATTGCTTAAGTTAGGCAACCTCTCTGCATTCAGCCATAATTGTTTGCATGATTCACACAAGCCTAACCTTTTGATATATACATAAACGTCTTGCTCGTATAACTGTTGCACAAAGATTTGAGCTTTGAAGTGTCTGGGGTTGAGGACACGTAAATGAAATTAATACACTAATTTTTAGCCCGGAGGCGTTTGAAGTCTCCAGTCAGCCATTCATGTTGAAGAATACTTTGCGGCAATTTTCGCATACATTATCTTGATCAGACGAATAATGCGCGCCAGAATTGAGTGTCTCAGTATAGAGCACTTGAATTAGATGGTCAACAGCAAACTCCATTACATGCACGAGGATCTGAAGAGGTTTCCGTCGAGTCAAATGAGTGAAGTCTCCCCATGTCTGATAATTATCAGCTATAATTTTGCGCCCTGATTTACTCTAATAATATACAAACGAGGCTTGTCTTCAGGGTTTTCTGTGTGTGTGCTTTGGGAGTATATGGTTTGGAATCGTCAATGGCGGCGGTCGGGCAATCGGGGAGAGATGGAAATTGGCAAATGCAAGCAGGGGTGAATGAGTCAGAGGAGGAGGGTCCATGGAGGGCTATTGGGAGCCAGCAGATGCAAGGGCGCCGCTCTTCCTGGGCTCGGGGCAAAGGGGTGTGGCCAGCTGGCCCCTAATGGCCCCAATTTGCTGCCCTTCTCGTGATCGGAACACTAGATACTCGCAGCCATTGCCACCATTTCGTGGCTCTCCGATTTGCAACAACCGCCATGCAATGCCGGGCAGATAGTTTCCAGGGACAAAGTCATCTCCCATCCACCTTCGGGTCAAATGTGTACATTTCTTTGGCTTAATTGAATAGGAGCGTGATAACCGCGCGGGCATCAGAGGGCATAGGTTCACTGGACATGAAACTGATTCACGCAGCTAATAAATCTTTCTCCTATACTGACAACGTTAACTTAAAAATTACAGGATATTCAGATTCATAATTTATAATTCATTCAAATATTATTACAAAACCGCATTTAATTTCTGGATGTTTATTTACCCCCTATCAGCAGTATGTGTAAGTAATTTATTACACTCTGACCAATTGACCAATTGATGCTCCACATTTTCCCTAATTCTTATGACTGAATCGGACTTTAAGTGAAGCATTCAGTGAACATGGTGCAGTACGCCGTTCTTTTTTTCACTTATAGTGTTTCAGGGCTCTTCTCCTCCATACCGTGATTACGTGGCAAATTGAACGCCAAGCAGTAATGATACACGGAATGAGGAGCTTACGCCCCTGACGAGTTGGCAGAGTGCATGTATAAGAGAAACGATCTGCATAATAGCAAGCCGGAGCTCAAGCTCCAATAGTTGTAATGAGTGGGCTAAGGTTCAGGAAGGGGGGAGAAAAAGAGAAAAAAAACGAAGAGGGATTTCGTGTATCGACGTAACCAGTGATTCACTCCTGCATCCTCCGTAATAACTGGAGGCTGTTCAACTGCTCCCAACGGAACAGATAAGAAAACTATGAGTCTCCCTCTAAAATGCAGCTTGCATGTTTTAACCTATCAAAATCGGCCCCAAACAAATTGGAGCTCACCATCACAAAAAACTGGACTTGAAGGAGGGGGATTAACACTTGATTTTGGGCAGTGAAGTTGACAAAGTCGTCCTTGCGGGTGAAGGTGAAGAATGGATGAAGTGGAGGGCATCTTGAATGAAGAATGGTCTGCACTCCGGATGTTGCAGCTCCGGGCACGCACACCCACACATGCGAGATTGGTCGACCCAGTGGACCTACCTGAGTGTGTATGAAGCATTAGCTGCTCTGGCCGATAGCAATCTTGATGGCGGCTGCCACTTCATAAAAATGAGACGTGCCTTTGTCCTCCTACCGATGCTGTATGTATTCAGACAGTAACATTCGGTCCGGTTCACACTCCCCATATGAGCACACACTCCCAGGTGTTCTTGTCACGTTCTGGGGCATCGTTGGCCACTGGTCCTCTTTTGGCCTGATGGCAGCTGCCACGCAGCAGCTCGGCGGGAGATGGGTTCGAGGGGGTTATGCATCTATCTAAGGGCAAGGCAGGGCTGGGCATCGGAAGGGGCAGGCGTGACCCACGAGGCCTTGTTCCGTGGCCGCGTCTACCACGTGCACCACATTCAACCTACTTTAGGGGCGCGGCAGGTGACCCATCTTGAACACGAAATCCTATTCAGAAGGTGTCTGCCCCCCCTATTCCCTAACTGTTTCCTTTTTTTCTAACGTACATTCTGCAGACAGCAAATTACCGGTAGATTCAGAGGCACATGCCGATTGGTGCGTGGTTACCTGGCAAATAAACAGCGGTGCGATTGAATCTTCATGAACTGCTGTAAGTTCATGGCAGCAAAAAAAGGCGCAATTTTATTGCTTTCTAATCTACTGCATGCAATGCCCAATCACGCGTTCTGGTTATCACTCTCCAAATGTCACCTGCCAATTATTCAAGCCAGAATATTTTTGTTGTTGTTAGTTCTTCAGGGGCCGATGAAGTTGTCTGAGAGTCGTAACCGTTTGTCGAGGGTGGTGGAAAACAGTAAAAGTCTGCCAATTTTTGCTTTTTTCCTGTTTAGAACCTGCATAATGCCAAACCAGTTGGAGGTAAAGGAGGGCAACACCTTTTGTTCAACCTTTTGTTTCGTGACAGCTTATTGCATCTAGCAAGTTGCTAGTATGGGTTGGGAACAACAAATAAGAATGGATGGCGAATTGGGCGTGGGAATATTACCGGATGGTAGCGTTAACTATTTTTTTTTTTCTTGATTCTTCTTGGGGCGGTGCAGATCGAAGATTGATCGGGGCGACCATTTGCGTGTCATGGCGACTGTTGTTGTGCGCATGCGTTGCTTTTTTTTTTTTGTATATATTTATCTTCGTGCAGCATGGCCCCCTTGTGTCGGATGGATGGATGGTTGATGGATGGTTTTGATGGAAGCTAGGTGCCCCCGTCAATCAGACAACCCCCGCAAGGGCGGCGCTGCCTACCCTCTCCCTGCCCACGGGGCCGGACGGGGAGGGGCAAAGGACGCCCCGTATTTGCCCTTTTTCTTTTTTCAATTCCAACCTCCCCCTTTTTTTCCTCAGGCCCATATGCCACTTTTTTGCTTAAAAAATTCATGGCTTGCTTGCCAACAGTTTCGAGTGTTAAGAAAGCCTTGATGATGATGTTTGGAGTTGCAAACTGCGGATATGCATGTCAGGTGTTGATAGGTCGTGACATGGAGGAATAAGCGTGATATTCTAGTTTTGCGGAAAAAATGGCCAATTTTTATCGATGCAAATTATAGTGTGTTACGCTTGCTGTATCGCAGATGTGGGAAGCACCCTTATCTTTTGAACGAAATTTCACGATGGCATAACTGCATATATGAAGTTTGACAACTCGACCTTTTGGGAGAGTAGATTGTGGCACATGAACCTAAATGTCATGTGAATCATGCCGTTCTTTTGAGATGTTTGCCGTGCTTTTATGGAGGGCTAATCGGAAACGATGGAATTGCACTGTTTACGACGTACAATTTCGACTATTTCTGTCCATTTTGCGCCACCCTACCGCAATTGCCTGCTCTAATAAATGGAAGTAAACATGTGCCATTTGACCAGACCGAGGGTGACCATATCAGCAAATGCAAGCCCGTGGTATCACATAGATAAATGGTTCTATCTGCGTCCCCCCACTTCCCTGTTTATTCATTCCTATCGTGCACTTTCTCCTGCAGCTATAGATTCCGTTCACCTGATTAACCCCCCTACTATTTATCGTCAGTCCTTCATATTCAATCCACGTGTCAATAGTCCTGCCGCAGATGAAATTGTTCCTCCCAAAATCTTCTTCCAACTTTTTTATTGGCGTCTTCTTTTTTCCATCGCTTTTTCGGGTGGGTCTGGCAATCGAATTTGCGGAGTCAAGCGGTTGCGGCTTCAATGAGGAAAGTTTGCAAGTTGGGTGATCGGATCGCATTTGGCGTCCGCTCGCTCCATTCCGGACGAAAACTCCGGGAAGCGAATTGCTTTCCGGACGTTAGGGATTCCGCCTTGTGCATTTTTCAGGGGGTTTTTTTATATAATTTTTTTGTACGCTTTGGCTTCCTGCACGAATTTTCATATTTCATTTCTCAGGCGATGAGAACACTCAACATACTAATGGCATTTTCTGGATCCATCTACATGCACACTTGTATTTTAAGGCAGTTGGAAAATGAAATTTCCAAGACGATGCTCCCGATTTTGAATTTGGCGTATACTGACGTCACATTGCAGTTGTTTGTATTTTGCTAAGTAAAGCATATTGAATTATTTTTCAAGTGAAAAAATGTACAATATTTTAGAAACGTACACTAATCAATTATAATATTCGAAGTGTCCATCATGTTGATCCAGTATTTTGAGTTGGCATAAAAACATCGCTTACTATACTTTTTATATACGGGAAAACGTGTTTTGTTACGTTTTGTTTTGTTTAGTATGTCATGAATATCATAACCAGATTTATTTTGAGGTAAATTCCTGAGGAGAAAGTGTTTCTTGATGAAGGTCCTCGGGACTGGTTTTCCTCGGCAGGAAGTGAAACAGTAGGAAAATATAGTTTTGACATTTATTATTAGCTCCCGTTTCCCCGTTTAAAAAAATTCTTAGCTTAGTGATTATCATATCAAATGTTGTTAACTCAATCTGGCGTTTCACTACAGGCGTGACTGGGTTCTTCTCACCTCCAAATGTCTTGTCTGTTGTTCTCTTTGTTGGCCTACCAATCCGACCACCCACATTAAGGCCGCTACCAAGTGTTAACTGCCTGACTTTCATTATTATCTGTTGTTTGGTGAGCAGTTCATAATAGTTAAACGTGACATATGGGATACAATCCAGCCTAAGGAATTTGTTCTGAACAATAGTCGACATTACTCGCATTTTTCTCTCTTCTGTAACAGTTCCGGACAATGATTAATGCGCATATAACGCAGCTGTTTAGTAGCAGATTTAATAACGATTACAGTAATATACTTTTTTTCATATTAATATTCGCAATGGTTAGCAGCCACCTGCACATTTACATACACAGTGGCTGATGGTCATTACTAGCAGAATTTTTTAACGACAGGTATACTGCGAGCATGTCCAACGATAATTTGCCCGTTGATGTGCCCATGCAGGACAAGATAGATGGCAATCGCGAACTATTTGAAAGCCTGGAATTTTAACCCACTTGTGATGAGTTTACAATGCTGTCGCCAGATGTCCGTTTTTTTGACAGTTCACCAGCAATTTCGCAGTGGTAAAAACGAGGTTGATGAGCTGGGCCCCCGTGTGCTGTTGTCCAGTTTTTACCCCCCTTCCACCCTGCTCAGCATTTTTTTTTTTTTGTGAACGCGTGTATGAAGCAAGATGAGGTACATGTACCACGAGTTGACGACTTCCTGCTGGAAAAGAGTTTTCGCGAGGTGCTCGACATCTGCCACTCAGGTTATTCTACGGGGCGCCATCATTAAGCAGGCAGCCACTCAGGCCGGACTAATTGTGCCGGATAATCAGCCATCTGCCGAGCCCCCTCACCTGGGACAGATTTGCGAGAATCCGCCTCTGTTCTATGCATACCACAAAAAAATTGCCATTATTTTTGTTACCATCAGTGTCCGGTATTGTTTGCTAACAGTGATATTAACTGCTACTGCTTGTTATTTTTTTAAATATTTGGCACATTGTTGACACACAGCAGGGTGGACATTCTTCTTGAAGATGTTGGGTTGTGGGGGTGGCCACAACACCACTTTCTGTTCCCCATGTACCCCCTCAGAGGCAAGTCTTCTTGGTGTTAATCCGAGTAGTAGTGAGTGGGAGCACTAATTGCAGGAGGAGGAATTCGGCCTGGATTTACGGCCCAGAATCCTTCTCTCTTCTGCCTCGTTTCCTGGGCCCTTTTTTTCTGCCCGGACAGATTCTAATGTCCCCGATCCATCCTCCTGTTGCCACCCCTCCAGAAAGCTCCCGGATTTTTTCTTCTTCTTCTCTCCCAACCCTTCTTGTTCGCCAACTCCTTCATGGATAAAAAAAAGGGGGGGAAGGGAGAGAGAGGAAGGCCAGGATTTGCACTTCATTTCATCTCCGGTTCTTCCGGGCTGGATAGAATAGATGGTGCAAGTCGGAGGAGTCGCACGCAAGAAATGAGATTTTTATTGGAGGACTTCTATTCACGCCTGGTTGGGGCTAAAAGGCCAATTCGTTCAGACTATTTGGAATGTGAAATCGGTTGGGACTCGGGAGTAGGGCGAGCCAGAATTATTATTTTTTTTCATTCATTCAACTCAAAGTTGATGCACAGACACATTTGTTTTGACCATTTGAGTTTTTAAAAAAAGTGAGTCCTATCATTTTACGTAATGTCGGAAAATTAAGGTGAATGGGCAGGGGAAAAAATGTTGAAATGTTAGGGCGTCCTGCGATCGTTATTCGGCCCCTAATGAAGGCGAGGCTGCTAATGAAGCCGAAGAGGCTCAGGCAGATCGGTTGGCCAGGCTCGGTGCCATCATAGGAAAGGGGCAATTAGGAACAACCATAACTCTCCAGCAGAAGAGGAAAAGGGACGGACGGAAGGAAGAGAGAAGAGGGTGCGGTTTTGCATGTGGAGAGTTGGACGCTCAATTTTTAGGAGACCTTTTTCCATAAAAAAGTGGGCTTTTTGAATGAGGGGGGGGAGTGGTCATTAATTGCTTATGGCTGCGATTTGGCCTTTGCCAGGACCCAAATGAGCACTAAAAATCCAGAGTTGGAGAAAACTTGGGGATTGATTTCCCCGTTTTTTTTAAAAAAAAAAGCGCAATTGATTAGGATTTCCCTGAGGCGGAATAATTTTTAAATCTGCCGCGTTTTTTTTTTTTTTGTAATACTCCAAAGCGGCGTCAGGCTCAAAAGAAGCTGAAGAA